>JAODAL010006435.1:0-133549 GCA_025379985.1 Phyllomedusa bahiana | reverse complement strand
TGGGGGCTTTGAAATGGGGGACTTTGGAAACCCCCAAATATCTGTTTTTCCCAAAAAACCCCAAATTTAAAAATTCCCCCCCTTTTATACGCCCCCCCAAATGGCCCAAACAGCAGTTTACACCCCACATGTAGGGGTACTCCCCAAATTTTGGAAAAAATTGGTAAAAAAATTTTTGGGTGTTTCCCTTTACCCAGGTTTCCCCTTGAAAAAATTTAAAACAATTTTCACCCAAAAAAATTGCAAAAATTTTTGGGAAAAAAAATTTTTTTTCATTTTCACAGCCCAACGCTAAAAATTTTTGTGACAAAACCTGTGGGGTCAAATATGCTCATTTAAAACCCTGGAATTTTCCCTTTAAAGGGGTTGTAGTTTTAAATATAGGGTTTTTTTTGGGGGAGTTTTTTTAAAGGGTTTTAGAAACCTGAAATGGCCCTAAAAAAAAATCGTAATGAAAATGAGACCCCCAAAAGTCTGGTAGGTGCTTCCAAATTTTGGGGCTAGTAAATTGACCCCAAATAGCGTAGAAAGGGCCAAAAACATATGGGATATCTCTAAAAAGGGCCAAGGAGAATTTGGGGAAATCAATTTTAAGTGCTTTTCCCCTGATCAATTTACCCTTTATTCTTGGGGGTTTAATTGTTTTAGAAAAATTTAAAAAAATCTGAAAAAAAAAGTGAAAATTTTGAAATTCCCCCTTCCCAAATTTTTGGTTTTTTAATTCCTGGGGAAACCCCTTTTAATGGTTTTAAAAAATTTTCCCTTGAAATTGCTTGGGGTTTTGGAATTTACTTTTAAGGGGTAAAATGTTTTTTCTTGTTTGAAGTCCCTTTATGGGGTCCCTAACATACAGAAAAAATCAAAAGTACAGTTAAAACTGGACTGGTCCCTAAAAAATGAAATATTCCCCAAAAATTGTTTTTTTTTTTTAAAAAAAAAAATTTTTAAAAATTGTATTTAAATTTCTAAGATCCCAAAATGTGGGAAAAAAAAAAAAAAAGCTTTTTAAAAAATATTTTTCCAAACAACACCCCGACATTTGGTAGAGGGTAGTTAAAAAATTTTTTTTGAGTGGAAAAAACAAATCGGGTCTTACTTGCAGATATTTTTAAAGTTTAAAAATTGGAAAATTTTGCCAATTTTTTTCAAAATTATTTTTTTAATTTTTTTCTAAAAATTTAAAAAAAGTTTTTTTTGGGAAAAAAAATTTCTTTTCTATTTAAAGCACAATGGGTCACGAAAAAAACAGTCTCGGGGATCCCCATGGAAAAGGGTTAAAGTGTAAAAAAAGTTATTCTAAACCCCAAAAGTGACAATGACGTTTTAAAAAAAAGGGGGCTCTGTAAGAGGGGCCCCCAAAAAACGGGCTCCGACAGTGGGGGGTTTAAATTTAAAAAATTCGTAAACATCTTTATTCGGGTGAAAACCAGGGAAGGGCGTCAGAGAAAAAATCTTGAATATGCAGGGGGTTTTCATTTGGGAAAGATTTACTCAGTGATCCAGTTTGCGGGAAATGGGAGCCGTAAAAACCCCAGTTTGGGAAAATGTAAAGTAATAGACAGAAAAAAAGCTGTTGCAGAGGGAAACCCAAAGTGGTTCTAGGGCCAACTGAGGAAATTGGGACTTGGGGAAAAGGGGAATGATTCTAACGAAGTGGAATTCGTTTGGGAATTTTCGGGAAAAAAATTCCCGGTTCGTAAGGGAAAAATCGAACTTTGGGGTTTGATTCCCCGGGAACAAAGTGTGCTTTTCATTGATAAAATGGCTGGGGGGCCCATGGCGTTACTTGGGGGGCAAAGCATTGGGGGGGAAAAAGGGGCTTACCCCTTGCATGGTTTTTGTGCAGAGATGAAGAAAATTTAAGAGCCCGGGGGATTCTGTGGCCCGTCACCCCCCACTATAAAAGGGGACCGAGGCGCCCCCTGGGAGCCCTCACACTCCCCTCCCCATGTACTGACAGGGAAGGTGTGCTCCCGGGGTGTTTAAGCGCTTTTGAAGAACTAAAAATTTTTTCCCACAGGGGATTTTTGTGGGGTTTCTAAAGCTTTTTAAAGGGGGGGCTGTTTTTTCGGGGAATGTTCTATTTCTGATTTTTTGGGGTGGGGGGAATCTGAAACCCGGTGGCGTCCATGCAGCTGCATAACATTTTTTTAAATTAAAGTGGGTTTTCTAAAGCCAGTTCCTGTTGTTTTTCTTTTAAAAGGGAAAAACTGTTTTTTTTTAAACAATTTAACCAAATAAAACCACTTTTTTTTTGGCTGCCCCAAATTTTTCTATTGGCTTTTACTTCCGGGGTTTAAATTTAAACCCCGGTTGTTTTGATGGCTTGTTGGTGCAAAAAAAAAGGTTTTTTTAAACCCAAAATTTATATATTTTTTTTTTTGGTACCCTTAATTCAAACCCAAAGGGTTTTAATTAAAATTTTTTATTCCTTGTTTTTTTTGGCCCCTTTGAAAATACCCCATGTAAAAACCCCTTACAATAGTACTAGTTTGGGGGTGGTCAATTTTTTGCCCCAATTTTAAACCCCGGGGGGGTTAAAATTTAAGCCGTTGTTTTGCTGGTGTCCCTTGACCAAAAATAAAACCGCTTTTTAAAACCCCAAATATATATATTTTTTTTTTGGTACCCTTTAAATTTCCAAAAGAAAAGGTTTAAATTTTCCAATTTTTATTTTTGTTGTTTTGCTTTTAAAAATTTCCCCATTTTAATCCCGCTAAAAAAAGTTTACTATTTTGTGGGGGCCCAAAAATTTCTTTGCCCCCATTTACATCCGGGGGGTTAAAATTAACCCGTTGTTTTCCCTCCCTGTGTGACAAAAAAAAAACCCGTCTTTTTTAAACCCCCCAAAATATTATATTTTTTTTGGTAGCCTAATTCAAAAAGGAAAAAGGGTTAATTAAAAATTTAATCTCTTTTTGGGTTTTGGGCTTTTAGAAAAATTTTAAACCTTTTGAAAACCACGCTCCCAAAGTACTGTTTGTGGTGGCCCCAATTTCTTTTTGGCGAAATTTTAAAATTCCCCGGGGTTTTAATTTTAAAGCGTTTTTTTTGCTGCCCCTGGGTGACGAAAAAAAAGTTTCTTTTTCAACACCGAAATTATAAAAACATTTTTCTTGTAGCCTTAATTCAAGCAAAGGGTTTTTAAAATTAAAAGTGTTTGTGCTTTTACATTTAGTAAAACACAAAAAGTCCCTTTGTTAAAGCCAAATACAATTTAAAATTTTTTTCCCTTTGGCCCAATTTTGTGGAGGGAAAAATTTAAAACCAAGGGTTTAAACCCAAAAGCTTTTTTACGGGGTTCATTTGGGGGTAAAAAAACAGGGTGTATATTTATCATAAAAGAAAAGGCTTCATAAAACCCAGGTCTGCCCATTTTAGAACAAACATTTTATTTTCGGGGACAGAGAGGGGCAGGCTCTGCAACTGCGAGTGGGCAGTGGCAAAAAAAATTTCTGAAAGGGGGCCCAGGTCGAAAGCACAGAAAAGGGGGCCGTCGCAGCAGGGGTCATGGGTGAGGCCAAAAACTGCCGCGGGTCTTTTAGGGGGCCGTGTGTTGTTCAGCAACCCAAGGGGTTTCTTGATTGGTTGATGGGGGCCATCCTTTTTCTCCCCAAGTTGAAATTTTGAAAACCCCCACCCCAAGAGTGTGGGAACCTCCCGACCCCAACCTTGATTTGGGGCTTTTGTGCCCGGGGACCCAGGGGTCGCGGCCCCCCAAACTGGTCTCCGCCCGGTTCCTGGTCCCTTTCCATAGTTCCCTAAACCCAGGGTTCTAGTTTTTGTTCTGGGCCTCCAGCGCCCACTTTATAGCAAAGGATGAACAATTTGGGAGGCGGGGTCAGAAGAAAATTTGGGCCCAGGAAGAAAGGGGGCCAATATCCCCAGCTTCTTGCAGTAGGGGGGAAAAAAAGGTATAGATGTGGAGAGTGGCAGGGGGGTTTATGTGGGGGGAAGGGGTTTCGGGCCTCGGCCCTTAAAAAGACCGGTGATGAGGACAGTATTTGCGATAAAAACCCCCCACAAATAGATGAGGGATTTTAGCCGGCCGCATTTGGGAAAACCCCCGGGTGAAAAAGGGACTTCTTTCATTTTGGAGAAAAAAAGGGGGTCAGCTTGCCCCGGGTCGGGTTTGGCGGCGCAGCCGAAAAGGGGTTGTGGGGGCCCGTTTGAAAGCAGGGTGCCAAGCCGGGGTTTGGGGTCGGGAGCCAACCCCGGCCAGGGGGGTAGAAAAAAACCCCCCTTTCGAGGTCCAAGACAGTAGCGGCACAGGGGTTCAGCGCCGGGGCCCAGCGGCCCCGGGGTATTTTCATCAGTGCGGACCCGGTTTGGGGGTTTAAAAATTCGCTCCCTCGGGGGTTGTGGCGTTTTTTCCCTAAGAAAACCAAAGGAGCCAAATTTAGGGGTTTTTATGTAGAATTTTTGGGGGGCAAAAAGTGAAGCGTGGGGGGGGAGCTAACTTTTGGGCAGACCAACAGGGCCCTGGGCCCCAAACAAGGGGCAGCGCCCAACCATCCGGTGGCCTGGGGGAAACGTGGCTCAGATGTGGGGGGTCCATTACCTCCCGGCAGTTTTGCAGCAGCGGCCCAGTGGAAACGAATGAATTTTTCAGCCAGTCAAGGCCCCACCACCTTGCAGAAGGCAGCTGTTTTTTTCCTTTAAATTTACCTCCCGGTCCAGATGCTCCTCCCTCCTCGTACTCATGGCGCCAGAGTCGTTCGAGAGGCGATTGTAAAGAGACCCAACAGTTTGCGTTTCCCAAACCCTCCTAAGGTGCCCGAAAATGACCGTGCTCCCCGTCCAAGTTGTTGGTACTGCAGTCCCCCCCTTTTTCCCAAAAGGTGGACTCTGCACCCATTTAGAGGAAAATAATGGCTTGTTTCGAAACCCCCGGTTTTGGGGGAGTTCCAAGCCCCTAATTTCTTTTCCAAAAAAGGCGAACCCGCACTTCATTTTAAAAATTGTAGAACAGAAAGGGAGTCCCCGTCCTTGAGCTTTTTGGTTTGTTCCCCCGGTACAAGGCCCCGCGGGACGTTTTGGAGCTGTAAAATTTCGGTCAGGGCCCGTACATGTCCCTTTTCGGGCCACTGGGTAAAAGTGCTTCCCGCCCAGGCACACCAACAACTTGGACAGAAGACGCCCTCTTTCTCCCCCCACGTTGTCAAACTGCTGCTCCCCGCGCCAATGTTCCCCTTCCCCCTCCCCCACCCACCACCCCATTCAGCCTCCAAAGTTAAAATGCTCCATCATACCACATGTGTAGGGCCCAGCGGTGGCCCGCAGTTCTAAACCTAGCTTGCCTCGGGGGAAAAGGGGTCAAAAAGGGGAGGAAATGCTCCCCGTTTAAGCAGCAAGAAATCGATGTGGGGCTTTCTCCGCGCCAAAATGGGAAAATCGGGAACCCTTTGGGGAAGGACCCTTTGGGGGGGAAAAATGGGTCCGGCTGCCAACCCGGGGGGGGGATGGGGCCTTTGGGCCCCGCCCTGGCAGCATGGTTTCAATCTGGTTGTTTAAAAAAGGGTTTCCCGAAGTCTTCCCCTGAAACTTTTTGAACTTTTTGAAAATGGCCGGAAAAAGTGCCATGCACTTTATCCATTTGGTTAAAAAAGGGCCCGGAACACCCCCCTTTGAGTTTTCCCGCGGCGAACGGCCTCCCCCAACACGCTTGATATGCGGGTTTTTTACCCCCCGCTGGAATTCAAAACCCGCACATGTTGGACCGGACCCCGTATGAAACAGGAAAGGCCAATTAAAAGATTTTTTTGTTGATTCCCGGGAGACAGAAGTAAATACCCTGTGTAACTTTTTTTGTCAGCCCAAATGGCAGCTCCCTGCGTGACACCCCGCCGTTTGTTGAGGACCCTTCGAGGAAAGGCCCACGTTAAATTTTTCAGTCGCCAGGGCTACGGGGTGAATAACGTCAAATTCCCCCTGCTTCATGATCCCGGAAAGATGCCCGAAAAATCTTTTCCCGGGGAGGGGGTGGGGTTTTGGCCCACTACATTTTCGTGGGGCCCCAATTTTTAGTTTCCCGGGGGGGACTGAAAAAGGAGGAGGAGGAGGAGGAGGGAAAATTGGGCAGAAGCATTGTCTGGTGAAAATGAAATGGATTTTTTTAACCCCGGGGAAAGAGAGGAGGAGGGGGGAGCGCTTTGGGGGAGGTGGTTTGGGGTTTAGGAAGATGGGGGCCCGTGACTCCCAAAAACACCCGTGGCAGTATACAATTTGGAAAAAGGAGGAGGGGCCCCCCCGGAAATCACTTGTGCAGGAAAAGGGCCCCCCAGCATTTCTTATTTGGGCCGGCTGGGGACAAAACCCCAAAAAGTAGCCAAACCGGCAGAGGGGAAAGATTCTGGCTCTCCACCCTATTGGACCCCCGCTAAAAAGGTCCCAAAAAGGGGCCTTTTTTCCCACTAATTTTGGGGGGAAAAAACAAAATCAAATTTCTATAGGGGAAAACCTCCGGGAATCGTGGCCGTGCCTATGTCCCGGGATCGTCCCTCCTCATGAACGGTTTTGACCGGGGGGGGGGTTTACCAGCGCCCACGTTTAATACTTTCCCGGCTGCTGGGGGAAAGGGGGGGGGGTGGGAGCAAAAAAAAAAACCAAAAAAACCCCCTCAGGGATTTTCCTAAGTCTGGAGTCAAATAAAAAGAGCGCTTCCTTCAAAACCCCCCCCCCCTAGTGAGGAGGGCCCGGTCACCAGCCGCAGCAGCAGAAAGGCAAAAGGGTGCATTCCCTGAAACAACCCGGGGGTTTTGGGCCACTTGGACAGCACTCTGCCCACCCCAGTTAGAAGATCCGCTGGGGACTACTGGGCAGCCAAAAAATGGGTTGTGGCCCCAACTTGCCGAGGGTTTTCCCGTGGGGAGAAGTGTTTCCCGCCCCGGGCCCGTAGTGGGCATCAGAGCGGGTGTTCCCGTGCGGGCGGGGGGCCCTCGTTAAACCCAAGGAGAACCCCGTTTTCCACCGGGGAAAAGTTGAACGAACCCCGACCTTTTTCAAGTTGAAATCAGGCCCTTGGGTTTGGCCCGGAAATTTCCCCACACCCAAAGCCTTTAGGGGTCCGTCGGGTTCCCAAAATTTTCCCCCGCCCCCCCAGCCACCCATTTATGCCGCCAACCCCCTTCCCCCAACCACCCCTCTGTTTTTAGTTTCTCCATCTGCCCACCACCCTCTTTTCCAGGGGGCTGGGATTGCCCAAACCCCCCTCAAACAAATCTGTCATTGGGGCCCTCTATGTGTCATGGCTGCTTTGGGTTTCTTTTTGCCGTGAAACCAAAACTGTGTCATTTTTGCCCTATGCGGCCTGGTACTGTTTTTCCACCCCATTTAATTTTCATTGTGGGCCCCTCTCTTTACCTTCATGCTGTTTTGTTTCCCGTCATAAACCTTCCATTTTTTGTCATTGTGCCCCTGTGACCTCATGCTGATGCCCCGTGCCCCCGCTCCGTCATTGGTCCGCTCTTGTGGGTTTTAAAAAACTTTTTTTGCCAACCCGCAGAAAAGTAAATTTTGCCACTCTCCCGACCTCATGCTTCTGCTGTGACTCCTGTCGGGCCTCCACACTGTGTCATTGTGCCACTGGGCTGACCCCCATGCTGCTGCCCCTCGGTGGTGTGCCGTGCCCTCCCACACTGGGCCCACTCCCGTTTTTGCCCCTCCAGAATTTGTCATTGTGCCCCTGTTGAAACCCCATGCTGCTGAAAGTGGCCCGCCTTTTCCGTGCCCCCACAAATGGGGTTAAATTAATTTTTGTGCCACTGTCTGGGCCTTATGCTGTGTGTTTCTTGCCCTGCCCTCCACCTGTGTCATTTTACCCCCTTCTTTTTGGGCCCTCCCTTTTTTTCCAGCCCCCAAATTTTGGGCATTGTTTCCATGCCCTGACCTCATGCTGTGCCACCCTGACCTCCACACGTTTTCATTGTGCCCCTCTGCGGGGTTTGGTACTGTTTTGCCCCTTCCAGAAAAGTCCCTTGGCCCCCTGGCTGACCCCATGCTGCTGGGGGCTGCCGCCCCTCCCCCTCCAAAAACTGTCACTTAAAGTTGCCACCTAGCTTCAATTTTTTTTTTTTCAAACTTTTGCCTTTCCCTGACTTTTTAGGCTACGTTCCCGCTTCAGTTTTTTTTGGGCGTTTTGCCCCCATAAGTGCCCAGGGCTTTTTTTAGTGAAGCGGTTCTAAGAGCGGCGGCCCCGTCATGTGCGTGTAAAAACTAAAACACAACCCTTGTATGAAGACCAAACCCAAAAAAATTTCCCCCTTGCATATTTAAAAAATGGCACAAACGTTTTTAAAGCACCCTGCGGCTTGGGGAGCCTGGAAATAGTGTTTTTTAACGTTTATTCGGCCGAAAATAATTGGGGGCCCAAACGAAAATTTTTTCGGAAAATTCCCCGGCGAAGTGGAACCGAAACCGAAAAATTTTTTTGGAAAAATTTGCCCATCTCTAATTGGGAACCCTTGGGTTTTTTAAAATTTTTAATTCCCAAAAGGGAAAAGGGCCTCCTTTACATTTTTATAATTATTATGTTAAAAAATAGTGATAGGATAGTGGGTAGTTTGATGTATTTTCCAGTTTTTTAAATTAAAATTATTTAAGATGTTATTTTGTTTTATGTACTGTTTTTTTGGGATATTTTATGTGCATACCCCGTTTTTGGGAGTTAAAAAAGCGTGTTTCATGTGATACTCCCAGTCATGCCTTTGAGAAAGCGTTGGGAAAAGCGAAACGGCAAAGGTAAAGCCCGATTTTTGTTTTGCGGTCGGGTTTAATTTGTGCTTGCAAACTTGTGTTGATTCCCTTATTCATTTTTTATAATAAAAAGGATTCACAGAAGACAAGGGGTGAGTGCCGTGAAACGTCTTAAGTTTTTTTTGATAAAACGTACTACTCTTTTGCATCACTGAGCACCGACCCACCTGTTGCAATTATATTTAAATGGGCTTGCCGAAATTTTACATGGAATAGACTATTGAATGGACCATTAGTATTGTATACCGGTGCCACCTATTGATCTGGAATTTATCTATTCTCTGATATGGAGACATCTGCTGATCAATCCTCGATTAATACTTCTGGGGGCTTAACAGAGAACTGTTCCACCAGCGAGAATAACACTATGGAATTACAGAATGATGTAATGACTGCCAGGTGTGACATCATGGAAAACTCCCACAAACGAGGTCGACGTAGAGGCAGAGGTGGTAGGAGATTCCGGGCCTCAAAAAACGAGTACGGAGGGCAGGGAGGAGGCATCAGACGCAACGTGAACTTATTTTGGGACCAGCACAAAACGAGGAGCCAGCTTCCCCAGTGATCAATTTATCAGCAAAAATCTTATCACAAAACCAATTGAATGCGTTATCAAAAGGATTAAGTTTCTGCCCAACCTATAATTTTGATGTCTTTGAAACCCTATTGGACACTAACCGCTTTGCGAGACAAGTCAATCTGTTGAATCATTTTCTCAATTGATCTGTGAAACAACAACAAGCAGAGGATGCTATCCAGCATACTGATGCTAACTCCTTGAGAACGAATACTATATCACAGCATGAGAACTATATTCCTGTTTTCAAGGAATTACAAAGTATCTCCATATTACGTGAACTAAATAGTGAATCTGTTTCTATTGAAGAGGATACTTAGATGGATTTTTATATTAAGATAGAAATTAAGATTTCTATCCAGTTAATTCACGTCCAGCAACACTCGATTTATTTCAGGATCGGATAGAGGAGGATTTATTAAAATTAAAACAGGAATCACATGATGTGTTGAAATTGTCCTTTAAGAATCTTACAACTGGAGAACAGTTAGCTTTGTCCGAACTGCGAAACAATGAGGATCTTGTTGTCCGCAGAGCGGATAAAAGAGGGGCAGTGGTGGTATTGAATGTTGAGTTGTACAGGAAGTGTAATCTGGAATTATTACAGGACTATAATACTTACCTTCCCCAACATAATGACCCCTCTAAACAATTCAGTGGTATATTAAAAAACAGTTATAGAACAGGGTTTCTATACAGGAGTACTTACTCGCTCCATAGCAGATAGTATGATACCATCTAATCCTATTATACCTATTTACCACACTCTCCCCAAGATCCACAAAGGTGTCTCGCCCCCCCCCCTTTCCGACCCATGGTCTCAGGGATTGGCTCATTGAATGAGCACCTGGGACGATGGGTCGATGTCCAATTACAGCCCCTGGTTGTCAACTGGTCTGGATACTTAAGAGATACCAAGCAATTGTTATATGTCATGGAAAATCTGTCTTGACCTGATAATGCTAGTTGGATTACCTGTGATGTTGTGGGTCTCTGTCCATCTATTCCACATGGGGAGGCAATCGCGGTCCTACGTACCTTTTTGCATAAACAAAGTGGTTTTTCAGAGGAGAAAAAAGAATTCATCGTTAAAACAGTAGACTATCTTCTTCATCATAATTTTTTTATGTTCAATGGCCAGTTTTTTCTCCAAAAATGTGGTGCCTCCATGATTGAGAATTTCTCCCTCTCTGGCTGGTATCTACATGTCCTCTTTTGAGGAGACATATTTGTTTAATGATAATAACATCTTTTCAGAATATTTATATTGGTATTGTAGGTACATCGACGATTGCCTCCTCATCTGGACAGGACCCACTCATCTCATAGGTACATTTGTTGAATACTTGAACAGTGTTTCACAAGAAACATGCTAGCTTCCCTAGGTTCATTGAGTTGGTGTCCTTTTAAATAAAAAAACATAGCAGGAATGCAAAATGGACATATTTCATACATAAAAATTATACATATAAAATAAATCATGTTTCTATCAGAATATGTTAAAACAGTCACACTTAAACATACAATCAAAAAAATACAGATAATAAGAACTTTTCAATGGGAGAGCGCTTCTTTTGTCGAATCTCAATGCTCAACATGCCTGGAAGTCGCATTCAGAATCAAAAACCTCTAAAAGAGAAAAAGAGAATATATTTTAAATAAAATATAAAAATAATAATAATAAAAAATATTTAAAAGTGTAGCTCAGTGACTTCATTTAAACCATATGGCAATAGGGTTTAAAAATCCAATACATCTCTTTATTTCTCAGAG
Organism: Phyllomedusa bahiana; assembly: GCA_025379985.1. Classification (NCBI taxonomy): domain Eukaryota; kingdom Metazoa; phylum Chordata; class Amphibia; order Anura; family Hylidae; genus Phyllomedusa; species Phyllomedusa bahiana. Next base: position 122,445 of record JAODAL010006435.1, on the reverse strand, counting down.
ATTAAAATCAGTCTCAAATCAATCAAAAGATGTTGTTCGATCTGATGCATTGGAGAGGGCTACCCAGTAAGGTAGCTGAACTCCTTAATTCTTCTTCTGAGGATAAACCAAAGGATGATGAGCAACTCATGAATCATTGGTATTTTTGATAATGCTTCAGGTAAAGTATATCAGATGTTACAAAAACACTGACATGTGCAATTAATGGGTCAGGACATTGCTGAGTGCATATTGACAGGCCCCAATCTGACATTCAGACAAACCAGGAACCTTTGGGACTATCTCATCCACAGTCGAACTGACTGACTCCACTAATGCAATGTGGCTTTCAAGATAGCCAATGGTCTGTTAAAATGTTACCAATGTAAGATGTGCACTTTTGTTGACACAGTAAAGACCTTTACCAGAAATGTCACAGGTAAATCTTTCAAAATTTAATAATCGTAAATCCAATAGCATCAAATATATATAGCATCAAATATATAAGGTTAACTGGGACAGGGAATACATTGGAAAGACATCAATACAGTTCTGTATAAGGGTGGGTGAACATTTAGGTGATGTACACCACCACAGGGATACCCCTGTGGCCCAACATGTATGGGCTTTTCATGGAGGAGACGTCAAGGCTTTGTGGTTTGTAGGGATTGTATTGACTTACGGTTCCACAAGAGGAGGGATCTGAATAAGACTTTCCTCCAACATGAGACTTTCCAGATATTCAAATTGCAAACATGATCTCCATGAGGGCTTAATGAACAACTGAATTTTTGTTGCTTTATTTAGGTCCCATTTTTGGGTGTTCATGGTTCAGTCCTTTATTTGCCCCTGTTCTCTCTGTAGTAACCCATAGCATACACTTACCTTTCAGTCTCATTCACTATTGAACTAGCTATTATATAACTCTGTATTCTGCAATGCTATTTATGTATACCAGTGTGATCTTATTCATTCACTTGGTTACATGATGCCAGACCATGGTCTGGCTCTCAGTGTATTCACTTTTATGAGTGGATCTTGTCCCACCCCTTGTGATGTAGAGCATGTGTGATTATGGCCCCTCTGCTGGATGCCTGCATTTAGGATGTGTGCACACCCCTGTCACATGACCGGCACCACAGTCTGTGGGTCAGGTTGTAAGGGCGCACTAGTATGCATATGCATGTGTGATGATGCACTGTATGATGCACTGTGCATTGCAGGTGTATGTGTGAGCATGCCATTCAGACCCCGCAGGTGTATTGACATCATACACGCATCAGGACACACTTGAATTGAGAACCGGTATATTTTGATACGAGGGTGCCATTTCTCTTCTCTTTAATGAATTATTATTAAAAGTTATGTTTATTTCCTTGCTCCTTATTGGTATTGCTTTCGTGGATTTGGAAGGAGTTGTCCTTTCCAGTTAATCACTGATGTTTTCATAGCAAGTAGTTTTATCTTTAAGACCAATTGCTATTTGGTATGTGAATATATTTCAGTACTTATTAAAACTTTGTATTATATGGGAAATTTTTATTTGTAAAATGAATAAAAATTCATCCACCCCCCAAAAAAGTAGTATTCTCACCACATTGATTAGCTTTAAAGGGGTTTTCTCAGGACAGGCTTTCACAGGTTCTTGTGCTTTCTCTCTGGCTTACAGTTTCAAATCCAGGGAAGGGTCTCTCCTCCAAGTCGGTGTGTCTTCCCTCACAGAGGTGACACACCGACATCATCACACCCCCTCTGGAGTCATCATCATCATCATTCTGTGTGAGCAGGGAGAGAGAGAGGATATCACAGCTCTGCAGACCTCCTGCAATGGTCAGTTTTCCTTGTAACCAGAACACCTGTATTGCTGTAAAAAGTTATAAATACAGCCTGATATTATGAAACAAATAGGATAAATGCAAACTGCAAGCATATATAAGGTTATATGGGTGGGGGTGCAGTGTATAAGGCTGTGTTATATGGATGTGTTATATCTGGCAGCTAAAGAGACTGAGTTATTGCCCAGATCCTTCACATAGAGCTATCACTGTGAGAGGAGCAGAGAGGAGCTCAGGCAGCCTCACACAGCTCAGGGGAAAGTGAGAAGAAGACAACAAGAACACAGACACAGGCGATCAGCAAGTAGCAGAGCTCATGCATCCAGTTTCACACAGTTTAGAGGGAAATGAGCAGAGAGAGAGAAGGACAGCTAATCACAGCAAAGGGGACGTGACCCTGACCCCAGGCTGCAGTTTTAGGTGTAGAACACACAGATTAGATAATAGCTGCTGTATTAAATTATTTAGGTAATACAAACCAAATGCAAAAGTGATTATTTTTTACTTTTTCCATCATTCCAGATATGATGTTTGTAACGGGAAAACCCCTTTAAACAAGTAAAGGTAAATATTATTACCAAATACACTGCTTTTCGGGTATGTTCACACGTCGTATTTGCGGTCCATATTTCAGAGCGTAATTGCTCTGCACTACACCCAAAATATGGACCGCAAATATGGTAATTGGTGATTACCTGCATATTATGTGCCAGGAGGAAGAAGTCTATGGGAGCTGGCAATGAACATTGGCCAGTGCGTACTTCTAAAACATCCGGCACATTACAGCACATACAGTTAGCGCTGCAATACGCCATGTGAACTTAGAGTATGATCACACGGCGTGTTGAGTCCATGTGAACACACCCTTTTAGCTACGTGTTTGGATCCGTCTGTCGGACCCCAATCGGACCCTAACATGCAGCTAACATATAGCAATGTGATTTACATTGCTTTTAAAATGAAACACGCATCCGAGTTCACACGAGTGATCGCCGGTGCGTGTCTCATTGCATCTTTCAGATCCGTTCCAAGAATTGACATGTCAATTCTTGGTCCGAAAGACGCAGCAGCCACCCAATTTAAAATAATAAAGTGCGATCCTGCTGCATCCAACATGCATCCAAACACGCAGCTGCATGTTGGATACGTGTTGGGTCTGTTTAGGATCCAATTGACACAGCGTTTTGGGATGCGAGTTTCGGATTCCACAACGATCCAAAAACGTATCCCAAAATGCCATGTGAACATACCCTTACCCCTTTGATTTTGCTTCCTTTTAGAGTTAAATCAGTTATTGTCTTTTGCTTGTATGCACAAATTTCCTTTGGTTACTAACCATCTGCTCTGCTCTTTGCTCTGTTTGCTTTAGCAGTAGTGGCCAGGATGTTGATGTCACACCCTGCTGTGTCTAATTAGCAGCACAGGAGTTTGTTTATCTATGTAATTGACAAACTATATCTCTTTAGAGCTTTGTAGCTTTTTACCCAGCTGTTTAAACCCTTCCATTGTCAATGTTCCTCTAACAGACTCAGCCAAGAATAGCAGAGTTAATATGCAAATCACTGCTGTAGAACCACCCACAGCCTAAGCAGGAGGTGTGAGTTCAAACTAGCTGTGAAGAGCAGGTTCTGTGAAACAGCATGCTGAGAGAACCCTTTAAAGCTTAAATCAGTTCCTTTCTTTTTTACCAAACAGAAAGGACAAACCCATTTAAGGGTGGTTCCACATGTTACATATTTGCAACAACAAAAAAAAACTGTTTTTTGCTCTGTTTTTAAATGCATTTTCTGTGTCAAACAATAGGATAATATAAAATGCACATGTATCACAATTATTTTCTTCAAATGCAGCGTGCTGTAGGTGTTGTGTTTTTTCCAGGCAGTTTATGTACAACTATAGACCCTGCCAACTGCCCCAGAATGTTCTGGAGACTCCCGTAAAATAGAGAGAGCTGGTAAATGTTCCGTGCCGGCAGCTGCTGCTGCTAGAAGTGTTTAACCTGCAGAGGAGTTTAGCCCTGCTCCAAAGCCAGAAGAGGAGAAGAAACAGTCAGCCTGTAAGACCAGAAGAGGCAGAGCAGCTTTGCCAGGGGCAGGTGTTGCTCTTCTCTGCCATCAGCATAAGTGAGTCGCCTACTTGTTTGTTCCATAGATACCTGGACTGTGCAGGGCTTTCCACAGAAGCTCAGCAGAGTTGGCCCCTGGGCGTAACCTGACCTAGGCTTAAACTCTGTTGCTAAGAAAAAATAAAGCAGCCCAATCTCTTAAACCATAGCACTAGATTTTTGGTCCCCTCATTTTAAACTAAGATCGTCATAGTGAGTCAACCCCTTTAATGACCAGCTAAATGTTTTAGTTTTTGCCCTCCTGCGTTTCAACAGTCATAACTTTTTTATTTTTTCTGTGACACAGTTGAATGAGGACTTGTTTTATATGAGAGAAGTTATATTTTTTACATACTAACTACTGAACGATTTATTTTTACATTTTCTTTGAAGATTGAATAGAAAAAAGCGTTTTCTGCATTTATTTCTTTTATTTTTTTTCACACTAAATAACCTGTTAGATTGTTTTTATAGGTTATTATGGTCATGTAAATACCTTGTATGTGTATTCTGTTTTGTGTGTGTGGTGTATGCACAATATTTTTTTTATTAAATTTTTATTTTTATTTTGTTATTTATTTTTTATACACTGTGGCAGAGCGACTGCAGGTAGTTGCCAGTTTCTGCCACTAGGCAGAGTCATCCTGGTAGAGACATGCCACCAAGGGCCTGGTCTTGGTGGGGGGAGCTAACGGTTATCTGTCAGCAACACTAGGTTGCTGACAGCTGTATGTAGCAAGGCTGATATCCAGCCATTATGGGTTGGCTCCCCCGGAACAGCTGCAGATGGGTGGGTGGTTGTTCCCACGTTCCAGGTTCCATGTTTGGTTTTGGGCCAATCCCTGGATGGCTATAAAAAGTCGGTCTCTACAGGTGTTCAGTGGTGTGTGGTCTGCTACCTGAAGTTGGAGCAGCAGTGGAGCGAGCAAGGAAGGCTCTTCTTACCCCCCAGGCTGGAGGAAGAATGAACCAGCGGTGACTGGTGGTACAGCGGTTATTTGTGGGGCTGGACACTAGGTCCAGACCACGATAGTTAGGGTAGCTATTGGTATAGCTAGTGGCCAGACGGCCTAGGATTTTGTTTACTCTGTGTTATGTGCTCTGTTATCAACCTGTGACAAAATAAAACAGGCTGAGTTAAGGAAAAAGCCTTTGTCAGTGCCATCCATTTACGAAAGACGGCGATACCATAAGCCAAGTGTGGCCAAGATGGAGTCAAAGCATGAGTGAGGCGTCACATATGGTGGAGGATGCGGGCATAATTGGCACCGACTAGACCTTGTTGGCACAATATACGTGGCACGTGCGAAGGTGCATGAGACTGCGGCAGCAAAAATTTAAAGGGCCAGCCGTTTGACTTTGTTTGCAGTGGGGCAAGAGACTTTGTCCATTGCTTAAAGAGACCGTCTCTAGAGAAGGGACGTTTCCCCAGGAAGAGACTGTGTCGCTGCCAAAAGGTTTTTTTTCTCCCTCCCCATGGGAGAGCTGATAAAGTATTTTGAGCGGGCTAATTGCCCTGCTGAAGGAAGATATGGCCCAGCTGCCCCTCAATTCCCAGCAGCATCAGGCCCCTTTTCCGCGGCATCCTTTTCTTTATTTCCCAGCTATGCAGGGAAAGGAAGGCTCAACAGCCCCCCAAAGGGTCGGTACAGAAGGCTGGGGTTTCAAGGCCAGGGCGGTCTTCCAAAAAGAAGTTAAATTTGCCTTTCCATCACCAGCAGGGGTTGTCTCCGGAACAGACAGGGCAGCCGAGGTCCAGGGATACGGTTGTCACCGAGGGCAACTGGCCTCCACGATAGAGAGCAGCTGCTGAGGTCCCGATAAATGATATGCCCAGTCGGGGCCAAGCCAAATCCTTAAGAGGACAGGGTTCGGACGTTACCAGGAGCAACCCGTCGCTACAGAAGCAGGAGGAGTTGCCAGTGAGAACCCTGGAGGTACGAGTGGGGGGCATCCCACTATTGGTTGATCTGGACTGTCAGCAAAGGGTCTCCAGAGTGCACCCGGACATTATACTCTTTATGAAGACCCGACCAGAAACTGGTAAGACTGTTGCCATATATTTTGAAATGGGTTTTGGGACTGTCAGTCATGGGCTTGAGGTGTGCGAGGAGCTCCAGGTGGAGATAATACTTGGCAGAAGCTTTCCATATTTCTGGCAGTTGTGAGGGACGGCTAAGGTCAAAGTATATGGTTACTTCTGGGAAGGTCCCACCGAGTGTGCGAAGCCACTGCCGGAAAGGGACAGGCCTGTTGACTTGCAAATGCAAGTCTGATTCCTGCATATGTCTGATTCCTTGAACATTAACCACGCTGCGCTAAACATGTGTCCGGGTGTGCAGCCTGGACAGGTGAAGAATCCTGAGGGTAGTGGGACTATTAATGGACTGCAGAGTCTGATGAACTTAATGGTGTTGACACACATGCAATGATGCCTATTGAAAATGCTAAAAATGGGTTAAATGTACCTGTAACCAATGTCACCCAGCTGGAGCAGGAGGTTGTTGGTGCGGTCACAAAGTTAGCATTAGTTACTGCAATGTGTGAACCTGCTTCTAAAAATGGTGTTACAGTAGAGGAGAGCTCGGACCTGCCCCAGGAGGTTATGGCTGTCAGGGCTATGTGTGCAGTAGCCGCAGAGTCTGAATTAGCTTCTGCAGAAATATCTGCTCCAACTATAGACCAGTCTAGCTCAAGTGTAGCCATAGAGGTCCTAGCTAATAGTGCTAGGAGTATAGCAGAGAATGTGTGTCCTGGGGTGCATGACAATATGGAGACATGGGTTAACACTACAGACTCAGGAGGAGCTAATGTGGTTGCCCCTAGCAACAAGGTGTCCTCTGCATCTCCAGTTGTGGAAACCTGTGAATATGAGTGCGCTACAGCTGTGTGCGAGGTGTCTGATGTTCAATGCATAAATGTGTCTACCAGTGACCCCAGCAAACTGTGTGTACCTGATTGTAGCCTGCAAGTCGCAGGTAATGCGGGCCCAGTGATTGATAGCCTCCAGTTCTGCTTGAGTGCGGTTGGTCCCAGAGAGGAGCTTTCCTGTTTCAGTGTGCGGCCTGGAAGGGAACAGGAGAAAACTGGGAATGATTGCATTCCTACAAGGTGTGAGGAGACTAATTTAATGAGGGTGTGTCTAGACCCTAGGGCGGTGTATGCCTGCATGAATGAGGCCTCAGAGAGGGATGAAAATGCGGTTAGGAAAAAACGTGCGATGAGGCAGATTCTGTGTGCAGCCCTGAGCAGTGTATCTGTGATAGAGAGCCAGATTGTGGCACTGCAGAGTATGAAGAGAAATATCGTGCTACTGGCAGTAGCTTTCACTGCAGTGGTCACAAAAACTGCAGTGATAGAAAGAGGGAACTGCTAGACACCACTGAGATGGGTGTACGCTTAAACCCTAGTGAGGGGCCGGTGAGCAGGTTTAAATCCCCCGATCCTAAAGAGGCAGCTGATAAATTTTCCATAAGAGTGATGGAGGAAAATATGAACAGTGTCTCAGAGGTATTATGTCCTGTCGTCTGTGGCGAACTGCAGGTGGATGCCATTTGCAGCAAGTGATCCGCTGAACATATTGGGTGGAGAGATGAGTGATTTGCCTAATGTGAACACAGCCAGTTTGGTTGTTGAGTTGGAGAGCCGTAAGGAGGTTAGCCTAGCTGCTAGTGACTTCAGTGCAGGTATGACCTTGATAGTGGGCAAGATATAGAAGTGACCCAGATAGAAACTGAAAGTTCTCCCTTAGAGATGGTTGTAGGGGATGGGAAGATAACGTCTCAACACATTGCTGCCAAGGGTCTGCTGCTAAACGGAGCAGGTGAAAACGGTGCACAGGGGAATGTGTCCTCTAACATTGGTGAAGTCCTGACTGCAGAGCAGACATGGCTTGTGGTCCCTGTAGTGCAATGTAAGCCTTCTAAAGTGGTCACCACAAGTCAAATACCTATGGCAGGCTGTAAAGCTCATGTGAGTGCCAGTGACCCCTGTAGTCATGCAAGGATATTGCATGGAAAAATGGAAACATGCCATGAAAGTGGCCTTCCCACTGCTGTAAATCAGGGGTATGGAGGGACGAGCGAGTCCTCAGACATTAGAAACTCACCTGGTAAGGAGGCTGACGTAATCCGCAGGGTTTCTCTTGATGTTGCGACTGTCTTCAATAATGATGTTATTAATGACCTACAGGTTAAGGGTGGCGCAGAGGTACATTCTGCCACAGTTGGCTCTACTGCACTGGAGAGTATCATCACTAAGGTGGTCAGTAAGGTAGACCAGATTCCCCCTGGTAGGAACCAAGTGACAGCTAGGAGCCAGGAGGCGGAGCTTCAGGGTTAAGAGAAAGTTGAGGTGGTATCTGACCCTAAGGGACAGGAAGTGGTCAGTGAGGACCAGAGGCCTGGTGATGAAGAGAAGTTTGGGTCTCATTTTGATCCTGCCGATAAAGAGGTAGCAGGTTTTAGCTCAGGTGTGGACCTAGGGGCCGTGGTGGATAGCGACCCTGAGAGGTGTGCTGTCATTACTGCTTCCTTTGATGCTAGTGTGGTTTCTGGGACTAACCAAGGGCCTTTTGCTTATATGAGACCCAAAATAAAGAAGACACTGCCCAGTAGGCACAAGGACAAGGTATTTTATAGGTGGCAAAAGGTTACTGGTATTGGGGCTGTCAGTGGTAACCCTGTGAATGTCGGTGTGCGGGCTGTGGGTAATGACATCCTGGTAGCAGAGCGTGCATGGGTGGTGACACCTATAGTAAGTGGCCTTAAACTGTCTACTGCCCAATGTGTGTTGAGTGCATGCTATGAGCCCACAACTGAGTTGTATGTGGACCATTTTGTCTCGGCCCCTGAGGATGTAGGGAAGACGTTGCCCCAAAATAGGAGCTTTGACCCCGGAGGGAGCCTGGGCAATGTGAGAAAGCCCTACGGCCTTTATCAGAGGGAGGGGATATGTGGCAGAGCGACTACAGGTAGTTGCCTGTTTCTGCCACTAGGTGGAGTCATCCTGGTAGAGACGTGCCACCAAGAGCATGGTCTTGGTGGGTGGAGCCAATGGTTATCTCTCAGCAACACTAGGTTGCTGACAGCTGTATGTAGCAAGGCTGATATCCAGCCCTTATGGGTTGGCTTCCCTGAAACAGTTGCAGATGGGTGGGTGGTTGTTCCCACGTTCCAGGTTCCCAGGTTCCATGTCTGGTTTTGGGCCAGTCCCTGGATGGCTATAAAAAGCCTGTCTCTACAGGTGTTCAGGGGTGTGTGGTCTGTTACTTGCAGTTGGAGCAGCAGTGGAGCAAGCAAGGAAGGCTCTTCTTACCCCCCCAGGCTGGAGGAAGCCTGAACCAGCGGTGACTGGTTGTACAGCGGTTATTTGTGGGGCTGGATGCTAGGTCCAGACCACGATAGTTAGGAAAGCTATTGGTATAGCTAGTGGCCAGACGGCCTAGGGTTTTGTTTGCTCTGTGTTATGTGCTGTGTTATCAACCTGTAACAAAATAAAACAGGCTGAGTTAAGGAAGAAGCCTTTGTCAGTGCCATCCATTTACGAAAGACGGCGATCCCATAAGCCAAGTATGGCCAAGATGGCATCCAAACATGAGTGAGGCATCACAACACTTTATGATTTTTTTTAACTTTTTTAAATCCTATTAAGAGATAACTATTGCACAGATTTTTTTTAGACTTAGTAATGGTTTAGCATAAATGAATATGTTAATACATTACAATCTTTGTCATACAACAGGCTTACTACACAGAAAGCTGTAGGGCTAATCTAGGTCCCCAGGGCTGACTGTACAGACTATCTCCAGGCTCCATGGGTTACCAGGAGTCCTAGTGACCAGATGAGGTGGAGGAATCCCCTTTGATTATGCTGCGGTTACAGATCGCTGAAATCAAAGGATTAAATACCAGGGATCAGAGGCTTCCTCCGGTCTTTGGCATTAACAGAGACTGCACTAGGAATGGAGTTGTTAACTACAACTCCATTCGTAGTGCAGTTACATCGCTGTGAGCCACACCGTGCACCAACTATAGCTGATGAGCAGATTTTAAGGTATTAAAAATATCTGCACCCATATTCATTATTACAGTGGGGAAAAAAGTATTTAGTCAGCCACCAATTGTGCAAGTTCTCTCGCTTAAAAAGATGAGAGAGGCCTGTAATTGACATTATAGGTAGACCTCACCTATGAGAGACAAAATGAGAAAACAAATCCTGAAAAACACATTGACTGATTTGGAATTTATTTGCAAATTATGGTGGAAAATAAGTATTTGGTCAATAATAAAAGTTCATCTTAATATCTTGTTATATATCCTTTGTTGGCAGTGACAGAGGTCAAACATTTTCTGTAAGTCTTCACAAGGTTGGCACACACTGTTGCTGGTATGTTGGCCCATTCCTCCATGCAAATCTCCTCTAGAGCAGTGATGTTTTGGGACTGTCGCTGGGCAACATGGACTTTCAACTCCTTTCAAAGGTTTTCTATGGGGTTGAGATCTGGAGACTGGCTAGGCCACTCCACGACCTTGAAAGGCTTCTTGCGAAGCTACTCCTTCATTGCCCTGGTGGTGTTCTTGGGATCATTGTCATGCTGTAAGACCCAGCCACGTTTCATCTTCAATGCCCTTGCTGATGGACGGTGGTTCGCACTCAAAATCTCACGATACATGGCGCCATTCATTCTTTCATGTGCACGGATCAGTCATCCTGGTCCCTTTGCAGAGAAAGAGCACCAAAGCATGATGTTGCCATGCCACACCCATGCTTCATAGTAGGTATAGTGTTCTTTGGATGCAACTCAGCATTCTCTCTCCTCCAAACATGACGAGTCGTGTTTCTACCAAATAGTTCTACTTTGGTTTCATCTGACCGTATGACATTCTCCCAATACTCTTCTGGATCATCCAAATGCTCTCTAGCAAACTTCAAACGGGCCCAGACATGTAGTGGCGTAAGCAGGGGGGACGCATCTGGCACTGCAGGATCTGAGTCCCTGGCGGCGTAGTGTGTTAATGATGTTAGCCTTTGTTACATTTACCTATGATGTCAATGACAGGCCTCTCTCATCTTTTTAAGTGGGAGAACTAGCACTATTGGTGGCTGACTAAAAACTTTTTTCCCCACTGTATATGCTACTTTCCTTCTGTCTGCCCTGACCCTTTGCTTGGACCCCAACCTGATTGAACTCTTTCTACCTGGAACCTTTCACTTATTTCACAGTGTTATTATCTACTTCTTCCGTATCACATAAAAGATGTCAGCTGCTGCCATAAGAGAGTGCACTGGGGGTCATGATCTGAAAGTATCCAGCTGTAGAGTTAAAGCCCGTCATGGGGGTTGAGGGTGCAGATCTGGTGTGCTTTAGTGTAGCTAATATGCCAATCCTTCAAGCAACCCAAAAGATTAACTGGTTGTCCATAGGTAGGCCTTGTGAAAACTAGCTGTCAACTGGCAGTTATTTCTCTCAACCAATTCATGCACATCTCCTGAAAATTTAAAGTATTGGACATGTTATTATGGAACATTCCTGATGCTTTTTTTCCTCAACATCTGTCATCTCTCCTTACACAGTGCCCCCTGCACAAGTCACAAAAAATGCACACAAATCTCCTTGAGTCATCTCTGGATACCATATTTTATGGTCATGGGGCTACTGTTATGCAAATCTTCATTCATAGAGCACATCAATGGCTCAAGCACAATGGCTGGATTCACAGGTTGCTGCCAAAACTAATCAGACATGGTTTTATTGCAAATCGGTGTAGTTCTGCAGGTAAAATGTCCATTAACCAATTTGGAAAAAAATGCCAATCTTGGTCAAAGCCACATTATCAAAATCTTGAATCAAAAAAACAAAAATATATTTGAGCATTTGGGTTTAAATTGTTAAAAAAAAAACAACTAAAAATGTAGTTGAGACCTTTACATTTAGGTTACGTCCAAATCTGTGTTGGAGGTTCTGTTAGAATTCTCTGTCGTAGATTTTTTGAAGAGAGACAGAAAATATACTGCAGCATTATGTACTTTATTTTGTGATAGACACTATTCTAGTCAATTTGATCTGTTTTTTTTTTTCAATTTTATTTTCAGAAAATGGAAAATACCAATTCAAATGTGAATGCAGTTTTGGCACCTACTGCATACTACCATATACAGTGCCTTGTGAAAGTATTCGGCCCCCTTGAACTTTTCAACCTTTTGCCACATTTCAGGCTTCAAACTTAAAGATATAAAATTTAAAAATTTTTGTGAAGAATCAACAACAACTGGGACACAATTGTGAAGTGGAACGAAATGTATTGGATATTTTAAACTTTTGTAAAAAATAAAAAACTGTAAAGTGGGGTGTGCAAAATTATTTGGCCCCCTTAAGTTGATACTTTGTAGCGCCACCTTTTGCTGCGATTACAGCTGCAAGGCGCTTGAGGTATGTCTCTATCGGTTTTGCACATCGAGAGAAGGAAATTCTTGCCCATTCTTCCTTGGAAAACAGCTCGAGCTCAGTGAGGTTGGATGGAGAGCGTTTGTGAACAGCAGTTTTCAGCTCTTTCCACATACTCTTTTGGATTCAGGTCTGGACTTTGACTTCGCATTTCTAACACCTGGATACGTTTATTTGTGAATCATTCCATTGTAGATTTTGCTTGTTTGGGATCATTGTCTTGTTGGAAGATAAATCTCCGTCCCAGTCTCAGGTCTTTTGCAGACTCCAACAGGTTTTCTTCCAGAATGGTCCTGTATTTGGCTCCATCCATCTTCCCATCAATTTTACCCCTCTTCCCGGTCCCTGCTGAAGAATAGCAGGCACTACCCAACAATCTGCCACCATCATGTTTGTCAGTGGGATGGTCTGTTCAGGGTGTTGAGCTGTGCTGATTTTACGCCAAACATATCGATTTTTCATTGTGGCCAAAAAGTTGGATTTTGGTTTCATCTGAGCAGAGCACCTTCTTCCACATGTTTGGTGTGTCTCCCAAGTGGCTTGTGGCAAACTTTAAACGAGACTTCTTATGGATATCTTTGAGAAATGGCTTTCTTCTTGCCACTCTTCCATAAAGGCCAGATTTGTGCAGTGTCCGACTGTTCACTATGGACAGACTCTCCAACCTCAGCTGTAGATCTCTGCAGTTCATCTAGAGTGATCATGGGCCTCTTGGCTGCATCTCTGATCAGTCTTCTTCTTGTTTTAGATGAAAGTTTAGAGGGACAGCCGGGTCTTGGTAGATTTGCAGTGGTCTGATACTCCTTCCATTTCAATATGATCACTTGCACAGTGCTCCTTGGGATCTTTAAAGTTTGGGAAATCTTTTAAACTTCTCCACAACAGTATCACGGACCTGCCTGGTGTGTTCCTTGGTCTGCATGATTCTCTCTGCGCTTTAAACAAAATCCTGGGACTATCACAGAGCAGGTGCATTTATACAGAGACTTGATTACACACAGGTGGATTATATTTATCATCATCAGTCATTTAGGACAACATTGGATCATTCAGAGATCCTCACTGAACTTCTGGAGTGAGTTTGCTGCACTGAAAGTAAAGGGGCAGAATAATATTGTACGCCCCACTTTTCAGTTTTTTATTTTTTACAAAAGTTTAAAATATGCAATAAATTTCCCAATTGTGTCCAACTTGTTGTTGATTCTTCAAAAAAAAAATAAAACATTTTTATATCTTTATGTTTGAAGCCTGAAATGTGGCAAAAGGTTGAAAAGTTCAAGGGAGCTGAATACTTTCGCAAGGCACTGTATTTATCTAAAAAATAAAACCATATGGTGTAAGTGCCCGTTAGAGGTAATGGCAGGCAGCTAAAATGTTATCAAAGCTGGCATAAAGACATATTAGGAACAGCACAGTTCCTAACAAGTGTTGACCTATTAAGATCCAAAAGCATATCAGAAAGATGCTGAAGGTTGGACATTCATATTGAAAAGATTTAACTAAATTCCATTGTGTGCAAGTTAAATTTATGTACATATCTAGCTAAACATTTCTCAGAACTATTTTAATATTTATTACAACAAATTACTAATATAGGATGACATGTATTAATGGGGCCCTGTTCGCTCTATTTGTAACCAGGTGCACTCCAATATCAGGCGCATTACAGAGCACGAGATCGGGTGGCATGCTGGAGGCATTTACTACAACTGTACGAAGCTACACATTTATAGCTTCAGTACGGCAAATCCAGGTGCATTACTGCTGGGACAGGTAAACTACTTTAAAAGTGGTTTACCTGAGCCTGAAGAGTCATTTTGTAGCTAGAAAGCACTAAATCTATGACCCGCAGTAAAACAGGTTCATAGATTCAGGCACATTGTACATTATTAATGCGCACAAAAAACATGGTGCCTGGGTGCCAAAAAGCATGCATTTCGCCCGTATAGTATTTTCTTCTTTGTTGTTATAAATCATAAGACAAAGGACCCGTCAGCCCTTTCTAAGGAATCTGTTTTCACTCTTTTTTTTCCTCCTAGATATGTATGTGTAAATTAATGACTGGGCAAAGAACTGCACAATGCAGAGAAGCACATGTATTGTTGTATATATATTGATTTTGCTTTGTTCAGGAGATAAGAGATTTTATCTACTGCTTATGTACACAGGTTTCTCTAGGTTACTCACCACCTCTAAAATGTTATATCACTTCTAAATAGGAGGTAAGGTAACAATATATGTTTCACTAATTCACTGCCCTTTAGGGTACATTGGTGAATTAAATTACCAGGTCTGGGATTCCCTTTCATAAAAATGTGTAAAAAAATAGGTGAATCAATTCTCCTATTATATTCTATGGGCCAGCAACTTAGCAAAACAGAAGAATTCACTTGCTCACCCAAACCCGGGGCAAATCTGAGCTTTTTGCCTCTAAGTTGCTGCATAGAATTAGCTTGTCCCTAACACTTGGTATCTACTGGAGAAGTAGAGGGTTTGATCAGATTTTGTATATGAAATCTGCATCACTGCGAACCATTTTACTTATCGACAGAGTTTCTGTGTGTATGGTTATAAATCGGCATTGAAAACAAAATTTGGGGGAAGGAATATAATGCCTTATATTTCACAATGAATTTTTCACATGAAAAAATCTACAGTATGTGAAAACATGTGTGTTTAATACATTTTTTAATACATATTTAATTCTATTGCCATGCCATGCTACATGGTGTATTTTCCTTGGTGAAAAACATGTGAATAATGGAAATCATTTTTGTCGTATCCTTTTTTTTCCAAAGTGCTGATTTGTGATGGAAAAAGAGCACCACAGTTCTATATTCTTCTGATTGCATCTGATGCACCTTCAGCTGTTAAATAAATGGAGTTCTCCTGCTGTAATATGCCTGTTAAAAGTTTACAGCTATTAAATGGCCAGAAATTAGGATCTGGACTTGGGATACAAAATGTGGATTCCCAGTAAGTTTAGTTCTGTAGTATTCTGTTTATGTAATAAAATCAGCTTAGGTTTGTACAAATGTATATGAAGAATGGCACTGTTTTTGGCCATTATATGATTTGTATATTGTATTTTTACCAGTTTTTCCCTCTCTTCATGTCCTTGAACTAATCTGTGAAAATTAGCTGTAATGATGTCAATACACTTCATATCCACAGAACAGGAGATCTTAACAGAAATAGCAACTGTGAGAAGGACACATTACGGAGCAGTAATAATTAGTGTTCTATTTGAGACCCGCATCACAGATTCCATAAAAAATAATGGGAAAAAATATTGCAGCATGATGCACTGTTTTTTTCAGTGGGCAACAATCATTATGAGAAAAACCCATTAGTTTCCATTGTAATCAGTGGAGTCTGTTGGGCGCTGGCGTGTATGTCGTAAAATTAGTCCAATTCCATTACCTCGTTGGAGGCTGTGTACTCAAGCTGAAAGGCCTAAGCTGTGAATAGTAAGATATAAAAAGAGATCCATGAGCAGTTTCTATATGTATCCCTCTCCTTTTTTGTGGAAACTTATTATGTGATAGTTAGAGATGAGCGAATTTCTCAAAAATTCGATTCGGCCGATTCGCAGAATTTTCCCAAAAATTTGGTTTGTTCCGAATTTATTCTCGACGAATAGCGTTACAAAACAGTTATTTCCTGGCTGCAGTGTGGTGTTTTAGAACATTGTGTCATGCAAAAATATGCATAGGGAGCATGGTTTGGTATTGAAACAATGCTGTGATTTAGTATGACACGCAGACACTGCTCTTAGAATCGCTTCACATTTTACTTATCTGGACAGTTATGGGGGCAAAACTGACCAAATAACTGAAGTGGGAACGCAGCCTGACAGGGTAATGTCAGCACCAGCTAGAAAGAACCGAACAGAGGCCCAAGATCCCACTATAGGGTCAAAGAGCGCACTTTTACACCGTCATCTGATGATTCCACAGACTATGACAGAACCTGTTCTGTTTAACGCTGATACATATGGAGCCACCCCTCCTTCTCTCCCCCCGTAACAGTTGACAGGGTGTCGGCAGCAATTTTGCATTGACATCACTGATCATTTTGCCTTTCCTTTGGTCCGTCAGTGTCCGCTTTCAATTGGTCAATAATCCATCAGTCTTGCTAAAGCCAAAAAGAAACAGGAGATGACAGTGATGACAAGTTAAAGGAATATTTGCATATCTTCTGTGTTTTGTATCCACTCCTGCTTTTGGCTACCTAATCACCAGACAATTTTGATGCAAACAAAGGACCATGTCATACTGGCCTTTCGGCTTCTCCGAAGACACAATCGGTTATGTTTGTCCTTTTCATTCCTTCTGACAGATTAAAAGAAGAGGAAAACCAAACATAGTGGCAACGTCATAGAGTGGTGGAGGGTAGAAACAGCATTAGGAAACCACAGGGTGGTCGAGTGAGAGAGTGGTTAATTGGCAGCAGCATGAGTAGCCCACAGAGTGGCACAATGACAGAGTGTGGAGGTGGTAGCAACATGAATAGGCCACACAGTGGTACAATGAGAGAGTGTGGAGGTGGCTGCAGCATGAGAAGGCCACAGAGTGGCACAATGACAGATTGTGTAGGTGGCAGCAGCATGAGCAGGCCACAGAGTGGCACAATGACAGATTGTGGAGGTGGCAGCAACATGAGTAGGCCACAGAGTGGCAAATTACAGATTTTGGAGGTGGCAGCAACATGATTAGGCCACTGAGTGGCACAATAACAGATTGTGGAGGTGGCAACAGTATCAGAAGTCTATATAATGGCCCAGTGAAGAGTGGGGAGGTGGGTGGCAATACCAGTCCCTGGTAAAGATGGTGGGTGGTAGAAGAAGCAGCTGGCAGCAGATATGTGGCATAATGTGAGTGGCAACATCAGAATAGTAGCTGAGGCAGGTAGCCAGAAGAATCCAGATTCATTTGTCAAAGATTTGGTGAGGCGTCATGGCTGATCTTATCTGATGCATAAGGCATTGGTGTGTGGAAATCCTGGCTGATCCATGCCTGAGTCATCTTGACAAAGGTGAGTCTCTCCACATTTTAGGTTTGACAAGTGAGTTCTCCTTGGGGTAACTATGGCCCCCGCCGCACTGAACACCCGCTCTGATGCCACACTACTAGCCGGGCAGGACAACTTCTTCAGTGCAAACTTGGCAAGTTGAGGCCACAAATCCAGCTTGGCTGCTCAGTAGTCCAATGGATCTTCAATGTGGGATGGCAGGGTGCTGTCCAAGTAGGCCACCACCTGCTGGTTCAGGGTCTGCTCCAGGTGCTGGTGCTGCTGCTGGTGAGTACCTTCCTCACTAAGTGGGTGAAGAAAGCTGCTCATCAACAACTCCAGACTAAGGTTGATGCTGATGGAGCTGGTACTGCTCCTACCCCTCCAACTCCCCAAACAGCAGCTGTGGCAGTGGTATTTGAGCGATGAGCAACCCCCCGGTCAGACCTGCCAGAGGATGGACGATGGCGCAGATAGGCAGCGGATAACTGACTACATAAGATGTCTCTATAGTACCTGAGTTTGTCTTCACTTTCAGCAGGTGAAAAAAAGTCCCCATTTTGGATCGGTAGAGAGGGTCCAAGAGGGTGGAGAGCCAGAAGTCATCCCTATTCGGCTGTCACTACCCAGGCAAATTAGCATGCAGCGGGCCATCTGCGCAAGTGACTGTGAGGGACTTCCTGTGTCCATCTCCACTGTATACTGCCATGTTGTGTCTGGGTCATCTGCCTCATGTTCCTCATCTCCATCTACCTCTGCTCCTCCTCTCCTGTCACCTGGGTCGAAAAACCACTCATGTTGCCAGACATTGCTTGTGCTCCAATGTCCTCCTCCTCCTCCAGTTCAGCCCCCACCGGACTCATGTGGCCATGAGATGTAGTTGCCACGTCTCCAGTCCCCTGACCAGACAGATTTTGCAGCATCTGTTCCTGGACATGAAGCAATGGAATGACGTTGTTCATCCCGTAGTCCTGGTAGCTGACAAATAATGTCCCTTCCTCAAAGGGCCTGAGCAAACAGAAGGTGTCATGCATGAGCTGCCACTGGCTAACACCCAAATTACACAGGGGAGTACTCCTGTCCGCTTGGATCATCAAGAAATCATTAATGGCCTTTCTCTGTTCATAGAGTCGGTCCAACATATGGAAACTGGAATTCCACCGGGTGGAAACGTTGCATATCAGCCTATGTGGAGGGAGGCTGTACTGTCGATGCAGCTCAAGGAGGGTGTGCTTGGTGGTGTAGGAATGGCTGAAGTAGGTGCAAAGTTTCCTGGCCTTTTTAGAATGTCTTGCAGATCGGTGGAAGACTTGAGGAACCATTTGACAACCAGATTAAACATTTGTGCTATGCAAGGCACATGGCTCAGCCCTCCTCGGCACAGTGTGGACACCATGTTCTTTCCATTGTCTGTCGTCATGGTTCCGATTTTCAGTTGTCGCGGAAAAAGCCTCAAATTGATTTCAACTTTCATGACGCGAAGCAGTTCCTCCCCTGTGTGACTTTGTTTGCCCAGGCAAACCAGGGGTAGAAATGCGTGACACCGCTGTGCCCTGCTCATGTGGTATGCTGGAAGAGTACTAAGATTTGTGGAGGCTGAAATGGTGTAGGAGGAGGAGGCGGACATTGGCGCATTTGTAAGCAGTTCGACAACGTGGAGGAGAAAGCCCGTCTCCTGTCCAAGTTGCTGGTGTGGCAGGGCAGGAATCAAATTCACCCAGTGGGCCATAAAGGCCATACTGTACCTGTCCGTAGTTACAGCTCCACATGTCCGCGTTGCCGTGCACTTTGGAAGACACTGACAGGCTCAAGGACTGGCCCACCTTCTCTTCTGCATATTTGTGCACGGCTGGTACTGCCTTTTTCAAAAAGAAATGACGGCTTGGGACTCTCCACCTCGATTCAGCACAAGCCATCAGTTCTCTGAACAGTGCAGAGTCCACCACTTGAAAAGGGAGGGACTGTAGTAGCACCAACTTGGACAGGAGCAGGGTCAGCTTCTGTGCCTTAGGATGGCTGGACACATACTACTGTCTCTTGGCAATCACCTCGGTGAACGACTGCTGGCGCCATGAGTGGTGAGGAGCAGGAGTATCTGGAACAGTAGATGATGGGAAAGGTAGACCGATCCCTTCGGCAGAGGTGGTGGAGCCTTTACTACCTGAAATGGGATGCGTGCCACTGGGTGCTGCTGCTGTTGCTACAGCAGGATGGAACACCACATCTGAGACACGTGTCTCCCAGGCCACTGGATGGTGACGCTGCATATGTTGACACAGGGCCGCGGTGCCAATGTTAGGTCCCTGGCCACGCTTCACTTTCTGCTCACAGATTCTACATATAGCCATGTTCGCCACCTCCGGTGTCTTTGCCACACCGCCGAGTAGGTGATTTTACCGCTAACGCTCCACACTAACTGACTGCTACTACCGCTGCCTTGTTAAGTCCCTGTGACGCTACTTTCTGGGCCGGAAGGGACCTGCGAAGCGGGTGGTTTACCCCATGGCCGTTTGGCTCCCGACCTTGCACTGCTGCCACCCTGCTAACTCCCGGCCACACTACCGACTTTCTGGCTGTGCCGCTGCCTGATGCACAAGCTGCCGCCCTCTTCTCCCGACGATGATGATGCAGTCCTTGCTTCACCCAGCTTCCAAGTGCGATCGGCTGCATCGTCATCGTTTAGTGTTTCCCAGTCACTACTGTCCTCCTCAATGGTCTTGGTGTACAGAACCTGACCGTTCACAACATAACCTGCCATGCCTCTCTCCACATCACTACTTACCTGCCTACTGCAAGAGGCAGCGGATGTGTGCCCCACCTCTTTGATGCCCAGTAGCTGCTCACTGTCCTAAAATAGTTTGTCTTCACTGTATAGTGGAGCAGATCCCACAGCACATAGTAGTTCTCTGGCTGAGGGAACCGAACGAGACAAAGGCGGATAGAGGACAGGTGAGGGTCCCTGACCTGCTCCCGGACCATGCCAACTATGGGTTGTGTCTGAAAAATCCACCGACTCTTGTCTGGGGTTGTCAGATGTCATCTGGGAGGAAGTGGATGACTTAGTCAACCTTTCAACAACCATTGGACTGGTGGTCAACACACGGCCGCTAGATGACAGCAGTAGCTCTGACCTCAACGAGTGACCCCTGCTGCGACGTCCCCTTACAGTGCTGCGACCTGTGCCTTCTCCAGGAACATTTGTGCCACTGCCCCTCCGATGTGAAGGGCCTGCCACCTTTCTGTCTGATATACTGTTTGATCAAAAATATACACTAAAACAATCTCTGTTTAATGTAGATGTGTATATATGACACATACACAAGCTGTTTTTCAAAGGTGTTTGACCTTATATGTGAAAAAATTAACTGTTTTCCACAAAGAACAGTCTCCCAAAACACTGAACTGAATGGATTAGAGATGTGAGAAATTTCACCACAGTAAGTAAAAAAAAATTAACTGTTTTCAACAAATAGCAATATCCCAAAATAAAAAACACTGGTTCAGGAACATGTGTGCATATGACACCCACCTGTGTAACTCTAAAATCGGAAGTATTTTGCACAGAGTGCAATCTACTGCTGCTACAGAGGTATGCTTGTGCATACGAGACACAGTGACAAGTGGCAGAATTTAGGATGGCTGCCCTATTTATAGGGCTGTGACATCACAGAAGGCTGGCTGCTGATTGGCTGCATGTCTGCACATGTCATTGAGGGCATTCCTTTTTTCCTTCCATAGTTCTTTGCCCCATGTCATGCCATGTGCTCGCGGGCATTTTAGATTTGTTACCACGAATTGCCATGAACTTCGGCTTCGTTTAGAATTGAAGTTTTCCTGAAATTCAAAATGAATTCCACTTCGTTAGAATCGATTCGCTCATCCCTAGTGATAGTAATGACACTTTATCTTTATTTTGTGGTCAGTAGAATTCCGTCAGTACCAGATTTATAAAGAGCGTTTAATGTGTTTTACCAGCTTTCTTAGACTAATAACATCTTTCTGTCAGCTAAGCTGTGTCAGGGATAAGTTGTTATGGGGTTTAGGGTTTTTATTTGTATCATTTTCCATTTTAGGGTGCATATGACTTTTCCACCTTTAATTCCAACTTTATAGCAAAAGTGAGGTGACTGACACAAAGACACAATTCCCACTTTTTTTATGGTGGTAACAAATAAAAATAATGTAGTTTTAAATCTTTTTTTTTTCTCCTGTCTCACCTGGGTATTTGTACGGAACTTATTTACTGCAGTATATTGTAATTCAAGCGATCTCCTATTAAATCTTGTCTCTGGTCACAATTAGCACAGGTAGGTAGGTGGTAGGTAGGTAGCCCCTCTGTAAAGTAAAGTTCTGCAGGAGGCAAACCAGACAGGAAAGTAGTTAAAACAGCAAACTTTGTGTCCCCCTCAACTGGCTACAGTGTAACAAGTGAATGGTGTGTTTAGCCTCAACTGCTCCTGGGAGATAGATGGCAGGGATGACCTCCAGGACATCTTGCCGCTAGCGTAGTTAACATCTCTTCCAGGGACACCAACAGAGCTTCAGTGTCACCCGACTGCGCCTGGAAAAGGTACCAGCGCAGGAAGAAGTGGTCTTCCCCTTTTCAGTCCAGACTGCCATGACTTCTCCCAGCCACGACTCGTCTCTGCAGAATTTACCACATACAGTGGGGAAAAAATGTATTTAGTCAGCCACCAATTGTGCATGTTCTTCCACTTAAAAAAAGATGAGAGAGGCCTGTAATTGACATCATAGGTAGACCTCAACTGTGAGAGACAAAATGAGAAAACAAATCCCGAAAATCACATTGATTTGGAAAGAATTTATTTGCAAATTATGGTGGAAAATAAGTATTTGGTCACCTACAAACAAGCAAGATTTCTGGCTGTCACAGACCTGTAACTTCTTCTTTAAGAGGCTCATCTGTCCTTCACTCATTACCCGGAGTAATGGCACCTGTTTGAACTTACCAGTATAAAAGACACCTGTCCAGAACCTCAAACTGTCACACTCCAAACTCCATTATGGTGAAGACCAAAGAGCTGTTGAAGGACACGAGAAACAAAATTGTAGCCCTGCACCAGGCTAGGAAGACTGAATCTGCAATAGGTAAGCAGCTTGGTAAGAAGAAATCAACTTTGAGAGCAATAATTAGCAAATGGAAGACATACAAGACCACTGATAATCTCCCTTTAATCTGGGACTCCACACAAGATCTCACACCATGGGATTCAAAATGATCACAATAACGGTGAGCAAAAATCCCAGATCCACACAGGGGACCTAGTGAATGACCTACAGAAAGCTAGGACCAACGTAACCAATGCTACCATCAGTAACACACTACGCCACAAGGGACTCATATCCTGCAATGCCAGACATTTCCCCCGGCTTAAGCCAGTACATGTTTGGGCCCGTCTGAAGTTTACTAGAGAGCATTTGGATGATCCAGAAGAGTATTGAGAGAATGTCATATGGTCAGATGAAACCAAAGTAGAACTGTTTGTTAGAAACACAACTCGTCGTGTTTGGAGGGAGAGAATGCTGAGTTGCATCCAAAGAACACCATACCTTCTGCGAAGCATGGGTGTAGCAACATCATGCTTTGGGGCTGTTTCTCTGCAAAAGGACCAGGAGGACTGATCCGTGTAAAGAATGAATGGGGCCATATAGCGTGAGATTTTGAGTGCAAACCTCCTTCCATCAGCAAGGCATTGAAGATGAAACGTGGCTGAGTCTTTCAACATGACAATGATCCCAAGCACACCGCCAGAGCAATGAAGGAGTGGCTTCGCAAGAAGCATTTCAAGGTCGTGGAGTGGCCTAGCCAGTCTCCAGATCTCAACCCCATAGAAAACCTTTGGAGGGAGTTGAAAGTCCATGTTGCCCAGCGATAGCCCCAAAACATCACTGCTCTAGAGGAGATCTGCATGGAGGAACAGGCCAACATACCAGCAACAGTGTATGCCAACCTTGTGAAGACTTACAGAAAATGTTTGACCTCTGTCATTGCCAACAAAGTATATATAACAAAGTATTGAAATTAACTTTTGCTATTGACCAAATACTTATTTTCCACCATAATTTGCAAATAAATTATTTCCAAATCAGATAATGTGATTTTTGGGATTTGTTTTCTAATTTTGTCTCTCATAGTCAAGGTCTACCTATGATGTCAACTACTGGCCTCTCTCAATTTTTTTAAGTGGGAGAACTTGCACAATTGGTGGCTGACTAACTTATAGGTATCTAAGTCCCCTCAATTAGGTAGGTATATATATAGGTCCCCTCAGGCAGGTATCACGCACCAAGCGCCGGGACGCTCGATCGGCAGCTCCTAGGTCGAGGAGGGCAGCAGCGCGTGCATGGCCTGGCAGTGCTGAGGGCCCGCTGTGGCGGGTCCTTCAGTGCTATTATTGGCATGGTCTAAAGCAGACCTGTGCACTGTACAGGCCGCGGACTGCATCAGGCCACATAGAGGAACAGATGTGGCCCAAGGTCTGTCCACAGTCCACTGTAGTTTTTTAGAACAAATAAAAGGTATAGAAGAGAGAGGAGTAGGCTCTTGTAGTTTTCAGAGTAATAGATTTAGGAGGGAGAGGAGGATGTAAGGAGCCTAGTAACTGAAGAAAAAAGCATTTTTCTCTAATAACAATGGCGAACACTAATTTTGGTGCCTTAAAAATTGGAACCATTTTTTATTATGTTTGGGGCGCCGATTCTTAAAATGACACCCATTTTCCCCTATCCGCTCTAGTTTTGGAGAAGTATATGCTGCTGTAAATGGTTATGTACTAAAGAATTATTGGAAATTCACGTGAAACAGAAAATACATACATTTTAGAACATTTAAACAACACATCCAAACAAAAACATGAATGTGCATGATCAAATTCAATTATATTCATCTGCACTACATATTTATAAACAAATTAATCACAAGAACAATGTAGAATCATATAATCAATATCTCATAAGCTGCTAGAACAAAATTGGTGGTATTTTCGGACTCAGCAGCGCTCAAATACCAAGAATAAGGTTAAAATTTCTAGGCACCAAAAAAATTGTTTTTGTTCCACAATGTAAGATATATAAGAGTATGCTAAAAAAATCCATGGTAGAAACTGTCATATACCCTCAGATGTCAGCTATGGATCTGCATGTGTGTTGCAGATTTAGCCATAGTTATGGATACAGATCACCCTGTTCAAAGCGGCCACCTGATGTATAGACCACCTGGTGTGGAATCTGCCGAGAACCCGTTTTTTTTTTTTTACTCTCTGTGGGTTTCCATCTGTGTGTGAAAAAACATGTATTGTAATTGGAAATATTGGATACAGATTACACAAGGTTTCCATATTCACTTATTCCAACAAGGACGCAATGTCTGTGAGTGAACACACAGGGTGCGGTGTTGTGGTGTTATTGGTGCATTTTTCCACTTGCAGTGCTGCACTGCAATTAAACTGCCTTTATTACCAGCAAGCTCCTTTCAGTTACCTAGACTGTTTTGCAAGTGGTTTCAAAAGAGTGATCAATTATTGTGGTTGAAGTCTTGCAGATTCTAAACACAATAATTGATTACTCACTGGTAACACTTAACACTTAAGATAACTTAAAGAAGCTTGCTGGTAATAAAAGCAGTTTAAGTGCTGTGCAGTACAGCAAGTGGAAATACGCACCCAAAACGCACCGTGTAAAAGCATCTTACATTTGTTTGAAAGCTGGTTGAAAATTTAGCGACTATTTAAACCAGGCGTTAAAAATGTATTTATATTGTTTGTAATGATTGAGCAATAATGTACAGATATTTCATTATAAATGCAGATATGTACAGAGATTTAGTTAAATAATTTACACAAACCATGTTTACCACATTGTACAGTCTGAACCAAAGTTTTTGACCAATGACATATTAGTTAAACACTAGTCACAGAACAATTCCCTTTTCCTTCTGAGAGGAATAAGGATCACATTTTAACACACATTTTATTTACAGCCAAATGTCTTGGTTAAACCACAATGTCATACAAAATACTAACAAAATTCACTTTTTCTAAACTGGATATTTTCAGCCACAATAGATATGTGATCTCATAGTTTCTAGTCAATCATCATTGTAGAGGTCTCCAGCATATGGCAAATGGACTCTGCTGCCTGTAACATTTGGTAAACGTGAAAGATCTGGCAGATTTTGGATACGAAGACGCAGTTCTTTCCGGACTTGGGAAACTCTGGCCAGTTTGCGCTTGTACTCCTGAAAAAAAAATATAAACAAAGTGATTCAATTTCGTATATCTCCTTTGAGAACATGTTTGAGCAATTGTTTGGTAGTTGCATATGAGGTAGCGTAATAAAACAAGTACAGTATATGATACCCTGGCTCTCCACTTTTAACACTGTGATTGAGGCTTAGTATGAATTTACTTTGTCTACCTTTGCAGGTTTTGGCTTGTTTCACCATATTCTGAGTCCCCATTTTTTTAAATTTCCGCTGCTGTACCTCTGTGAGAGCTTGTTCTTTTGCAAAGAGCTGTAGTTGAATTCGATAATTACTATGTTTGGATACGTAGGACTTTGTAATCTCTTTTTCTCCATATTTTGTGGGGGGCAAGGTGAACTGAAAACAGCAACTAAAGCATTGTGAATTTCTTTTGCCAGTCAATGTATGTATAAATAATTAGATATTTTAATATTTCAAACTTATATGAATGCAGTGATGCCAATTATTATTTATTTTTTAAATATAAATAGGTAAAGTGTTTTTTTTTGGCTGTGGATCAAAAAGCTGCAACAAAAACTAAAGTGCTGATTTTTTTTTTAAAAATGCTGTGTGAAGGCTTTTTTAACATGTAAGATGCACCATTTATTATATGTTCTTTTACAAGTATTAAGTAGTTTTGTTATTTAATTTTACATATATTTATTCTTATTTGCCTAATGAGCCAATGTCTATAGCATGTTAAATTTGAAAAACATATCAAACATTAAATCACCACAAACAAAAAAAAACAGTTTGTGCTATATTTATTGTGCTATTTATGACCCTCTTTCACTGGAGAAAACATCGTGTGGCTTTTTATGCATGCTGTTTTTCTGGCCTTCATGCCAGAGTTCTACTTGAATAATTCTCAGATACCATCTCATATTTGAGATGCTCCAGGTATTAGGGCAAAAGCAAATAGTTCAAGGAATTAACAAAACAACCCTCAAGATATTGATCTATAAGTATAATGAAAATTCTATGTTATTTGTGATTTTGTTGAAATCTACCTTTTAAGTAGCCAATTTAATAATAAGAAATGGTGTTAAATGAATAGCTAATTTAATAATAAGAAATTGTGTTAAATGAATAATTGAAAAAAGTAATGGAAATGTCTGAAGGGCCAAAACAGGAGTACAAAAAAAAAAGAAAAAAAAAGTAACAACCCATTGCTGAATGGTATAAGCACAAACACTTGTGAATGCACTGCCCTGCTTTGTTTGGGCCAGTCTCGCATTGCCAGCCCATGTCTCTCCATAACAAATACAATCAAATGAAAAGTCATGAGAATCAGCATAGAAAATAACTCTCAAAGGTCCCCAACAAAGGCACATACAAATAGAGGATATACAATTATAATTCTGACTAAGACAAAAGTGTCAAGGATCTGAAATATATAGTAAACATTAAATGCATATTACAATGGATAGAGACATTTATTATAAATAAAAGAACAAAGAAAGGGAAGAAAAAAAGGGGGTAGGAGGAGAGGGTGATTTGGGAAAGAAGAACTAGAGATGATCACTATGGGGTCCAGAAATGTGGGTTTTCCTTCCAGGACCATGCAACTTAGCGAAGAAGAAGAGAAAAACCACTCTGAAGGACGCCGCCTAAAAGAATAAGCATCCTCTCCAAAAGTTTACTCGTAAGAGAGCGGAAAAGTGGTGATGAATGGAATGCCAACTAGTGATACCAAGTTTGACTGAGACGACTAATCTGTTCAGGAGGGTGAGTTAACTGCTCCTCCATATGATATGTATAAAAAATCACAGTAGACCACTCTTCAATGGTTGGAAGGACAGGGAATTTCCAATAATGTGGAAACACCATTTTTTCCCTCCATATTTTATTTTTTTTGATGGAATTACCCTGCTGGCTTCACTTGAAGTTATAGTTGATTTCCCTACCCTGGTCTGATTTTCTGTGTTGTAGGGTTGCAGCATTTGGTCAGCAAGACTCACTCCTCTATGTTCTTAAACAACAGGATGGTTTTAAAATGGTGGCATATGTTCCACACAGGAACAGAGCTGCTTCCATCAGCATAGATGAAGTTGAATATGAGGAGATCTTTTTGGCTCTGTATCTTCCATCGATTTATTGACCTTGCCTTTATACGAGAATTCAGTCCATGGATGGACAATCGTACTAAGATAAGATAAAACGAAATGAAGGAGATAGGTCCTAAGGACTTGATCCTTTTTCTCCACTTGTCCGATGGATTAAGAGTGGTATGCAGAAGAGAAGTCCAACTTAACTTGTAGTTGAGAACAGAGTGCACCCCAGAACTTAGAGACAATTCATCTTCTCAGTCAGACAAAAGTACTGGGGGAAGTCCATGCAGGCGGAATATTCGCTGGAAGAAATGGGAGGCATGTTGTGGAGTGCAAGATAGACCTTGAAGTGTCACAAAATCTCGGAGAAACAATGACCACCAAAATAACTGTCTGATTGGAGAAGGGATTTAAATCCATGATAAAGTCCATAGTAATGAGTCCGAGGTTTCCCAGGCACAGACAAGAGATGCAATTGTCCAGAGGGCTTGAAACGAGAAGCTGTACTGCAGGAACATGGAACAAGAGAGAACTAAATCTTTGATATCTTGAATGAGATTAGGCCATCAGTAGTGCCGTGAGATTAATAATAAGGATTTGATGTTCCCAGGTGGCCAGCTAACTTGGACAACTGATTCCATTTAAGAATTATTTTCCTTAAAAGGAATGTGCCATCAAAAAATAACTTCTTGTTTTACTCATGTCTTTATGTTAAACACATTTTTTAGAATTTTTGTTTTTTTTATTTTCTATATCACTTTCAATATTTTTTTTAATTCTTAAATCCTACAATTTTCCCATTGGCCAATATGCCTAATCTGACACTTCCTGTTCTGTAAAGAAAGATTTCCAGTGTCTCCTCATTATCAATTCAAGCAGGATTAAACTGAAATGTGACACCAATGTGTACAGATAACAAAGGATCCACCATTCACAATAGGAGATAGTCACAGCTCCCTCTCTCCCCCTCCCTGTGCATTGACTTCTTCCCAGGTCACAAGGCATGCCTGGAAAACTCTACTATAGAAGTCAATAAGACTAATTCAGTCCACAGGCTAATATGTGCAAGACGCTGCTATAAAGCATCCCTCTAAATGCTGCCAAAGCAGTGTAGGCAAGAATGCTGTCCCCACAATCATATAAAGATGACCGAATTGAAAAAAATCTACAATCAGAAAATAATGGCTAAGAAGAAAAGAATGTGTATCCGTGTCTTAATAAGAAAAAAAAATTGGCAACAGATTCCCTTTAAGGTTGGATGCATGAAAGTTTTCTCCAGAGGAATCCGTTGGGAGGTTGATGGGAGCTAAAGAAATCAAGTGTTCTGGAGCGATGATCTGCTGAGGCTTGGAGTCAAGTCCAGCAATATCTGAGGAATAGGAAAGAGCATCGGCCTTCATGTTTTTTTCGCTGCAGTAAAAGAAAATTAAATCAAGAAAAGAAGAGTGACCATTTAGTTTGCCTGGGATTTAACCATTGCGCAGTCTGTATGGTAGAGGAGATTCTTATGGTCAGTAAAGATATTCACCGCACGACGAGCAGCTTCCAGAAGATGACGGCATTCTTCTAGAGCCATTTTAATGGCCAGCAATTCTCGATCCCCAATGGTATAATTTCTTTCTTTATGGGGAGAAGGTTTTGAGAAAAAAAATGCAGGTAATAATCTTGCCTTTAGGAGTCTTCTGTTCGAGAACATCTCTGGCTCCCATGCAAGAGTCATCCACCTCTAAGTAGAACGTTTATTCAGGATTCAGGCAAGTTAGAATTGGTGCTGTGGCAAACGCAGCTTTAAGACAGGCCAAGGCTTCTTCCGCTTCAGGCGGCCAGAGTTTAGGGTTTGAGCACTTCTTAGTCAGAGCCACTATGTGGGCTGAATTGACGAATTAATTGACAATAGTTTGCAAAGCCTAAGAAGAGCTGAAATCGCCCGAAGTCCAATAGGTCATGGTCATTGACGAACAGCAGATAATTTAGCAGGGTCCATTTGCAGACCTCTAAAGACGATGCACCCTAGGAAAGGAAGACTGGTCTGTTCAAAAACAGATTTTTCCAGTTTTGTATAGAAGTGGTTGGCCTGTAAACATCTTAACACCAGGTGCACATGGTCATAATGAGACTTAAGATCAGGAGAAAAGATCAATATATTGTCAATATATACTACGACACAAATGTAAAGGAGGTCTCGAAAGACTTCATTGACAAAGTCCTGGAAGATAGCTGACGCATTGCAGAGGCCAAAGGGCATCACCTGATACTCACAATGCTGGTCACGGGTGTTGAAGGCAGTTTTCTATGAATACGTGTCAGGTTATAGACTCCCCGCAAGTCAAGTTTAGTGAAGATTCTGGCTCCATGTAAATGATCAAAGAGGTCAGAGATCAAGGGTAACGAATACTGGTTCTTGACGGTGATTGTATTGAATCCCTGATAGTAGATACAGGGGTGTAGAGATCCATCCTTCTGAAAAACCCGGCACCAGCAGGAGAAAATTACTTATGGATAAAGCCCTCTTTCAAATTTTCCTTGATATAGAGGGACGTGGCTTGGGTTTATGGCACAGACAAGGGTACATTCTTCCTTGATATGGATATTAAATTTATTTCAGAAATTCTATCGTTCTATAAGGATGATTACAAGTTTGCAGTTTTTAAATGAACAATCACAAAATGGCTGACAAGCCTCTCTGTATGCAGTACTTTTCCAATGCAATTCATTTTCTGTACTTATCCCTTTCCTCCACACAGTTCTATATTTTCACTCTTTCTACAGACTGTTTATATTACGTTTCAGACTTTGTGTCTTCAATGTTATAAGCATTGCTGAATGTTTAGTTACCAATGCTATCCACAATACTACATTACAATGCTAAGTTTTAATGGACTAGAATCTAGGTAAAAGGTTAAATAGTTGAAACCAGAAGTTTACATACACTATGTAAAAAGACACATATGCATGTTTTTCTCACTATCTGACATGAAAACAGAATAAACCTTACCCGTTTTAGGTCTATTAGGATTACCAAAATTATTTATATTTGCCAAATGCCAGAATAATGAGAAATATTTTTTTAAGGCATTTTTATTACTTTTTGCAAAGTCAAAAGTTACATACATTCCATTAGTATTTGGTAGCTAGCTAATAAACTAACCAATAAAAATGTGATTATTAATGAGGTTATTGTTATAATAATGAATAATAATGAAAGTGTTGCTTAAATGTTGATTATATTGTTTTTTCCAATGAAGATATACTATCTGTTTTGCATAAAGGTGCTCCTAGAAACAAAGATAAACCTTGCTTCACTTTTAATAAAGCAGAAAGGCTGTACCGACACCGACCGCGGTGGTAGAACTGGGCATCACGAGATCTTCTTTCGAGATCTGAAAACTTGAAGGGACAGAGGTTCGGTCCGATACTGAATGGTGTCTTTTAAGAAGTCTCCATTAACGGAACAAATGACCGGAAGCTTGACAAGAGGAACTACTGGGAGATGAAATCTGATGATCAAAGAACAAATTAATGAAGGTTCCGGCAGAACCACAATCTAGGAAAGCCGAAACTTTGTCCGAGTGTGACCGGCATGGTCCTCTGCCAAGAAGCCTAGGTGCTGAAGTTTCCCAGACCGAATAGTCCTTCAGGATGTTAACTTGGCTACTGCAATATTAGTCGAGATTCTAAAGACGTCTGCGAGTATGTTCTTCCTCAGACACACGGGCTCATTATAAGTTCCTTATAAGGAACCGCCGGTAGGGGCAATGGAGGCCTCTGAAAGACTGGTGCTAGTCGATGAAGTCAGCATGGCCGGAAGGATTCTCGTTGCTGGATGCCAATTTTTGTAGCAAAAAGAATGAGGTCATCCAGAGAGATTGGGAGGTCCTATCCAGGCAGTTAATTCATAATTCTTCCAGCAAGAATTTCCCAAAAAGCTACTACAAGAGCCTTGTTAATCCAGGCTAGTGCAGAGGAGAGTGTGCAAAACTATATGGCGTACTGCCCCACCGTAAATTTGCCTTGGCATAGGCATAGCAATGAAGACACATCGGAGGAGGTGCGACCGGGTTCCTTGAAGACTTTAAGGAATGCTTCCAAAAGGAGCTTCAGGTTGACCGTTATCAGATCTCTTTGATTTGAGAGAGGGGTGGCCCAGGCTAATCACAAAGAAGGATAATCACAAAGGCCACCTTGGGACAGTCAGAAGGAAACTGTTGTGCCATTATCTCCAGGTGTACGGTACACTGATTTAGGAAACCCCGGCAGATCTTACGGTTCTCATTGTAGCGTGGTGGCAAGTGCAACACAAGACCAGCGGTAACTACAGGAGGAGGGTTCTCCATAGGTGCAGCAACCACAAGACGGACAGCTATGTCTTGTAAGATCTCAAACAGCGGTTCTTGACGCTGGCCTTGGTAGGTCACTACAGTCGCAATATACTGGATATCTGCCATGGGCACATTGGTGGGTTCTGTAATGGCCTAAGGTAGTGAATCCTCTGGTTCACTGTGAGTGATGGATAGGAACCAGGTCAGGGAGCAGAGTATAAGGAGCCCCCCACTATTCACAAGATGGTCGGATGGACTTTTCTGCAGGGGACTCCCAGGTTGATACACCTGACGTGGCCGATCCCGGTAACAGTGAAGGTGTAGTCTGTACGAGAAGAGCAGACTTGAGAAGTGGTCGGTGGACAGGCAATAAGATCAGGGCAGGCAGCTAACAGGACGTGGTCAGGTCACTCGTATTAAGGTCAGGGCTGGCAGCAAGCAGAGAACGTAGGAACTTAGCACAGCTCAAATCCAGGAATTACAATCAGAATAACACTAAGGTGGTGGTGCAGAAGGGAAAATGACCTAATATAGGGAATAGCATCCACCGATTGGTAGTCAGAGAAACACTGGCCCTTTAAATCCACGAGAATCAGCGTGCACGCGGCTGCCAGTATCACTAGCGGAGCAGGAGCGAACTGAGGCGACTACTGGCACCAGGAAACGGAGGCACAAGCGCAACCATGGTTCAGAGCGGGGACCGTGGTGTACCTTGTGACAACTATACAATCACCCTGCTAGCTTTCTACCTCAGAATGCTCTGTAGGATGCAGGCACCACCCATCTTTCCCAGAGGCAATGCTCTGGACCCTTTATGTATACAGGTGCTCCTCCCCAACTCTTCAGTACCAGATTCTGGGTGTTCTACCTCGAGTTCAGCTTTGTTCCTGTTGGTGTATTCCTGATATCGACTTTTCCTTTCCTTAACCAGTTAAAAATAAACTCCACCTGCCCTGACTAGAGATGAGCGAGCAGTAAATGGGGTTCGAGTTCTAGATCGAATAGAACCTCGAACCTTTATGAGTTTGGTTCGAGGTTCTATTCGATCTAGAACTCGAACCCCATTAAAGTCAATGGGAGATGTTCTGGTTAATTTTTATACCTGTACAGGTGAGGAGAAGCTGTCATTACCATCCATAACAGTAAACTGGATACGTGGAACAACTTTGTGAATAAAATTTGACTCTAAGAGTGACAGAAAAAAAATTGAGAGGCTGAAATATTTCATTCGTTTCAATGACTCACTGAAAAGATGAGGACAGCTTGCAAGCAGGGGCGTAGCTATAGGAGGTGCAGCAGTAGCAGCTGCTACGGGGCCCTGCATCCTGAGGGGGCCCAAAAGCCCCTTTGACACATAGGAGATTTGGAGATGGTGTGTTATACAATTACTGAACCCCCAAAACGGCAAAAACGGAACTTTTGGGCACGAAGTATGATTTAGCAAATCCAAGCACTTTGTATAATATACACTCACCGGCCACTTTATTAGGTACACCTGTCCAACTGCTCGTTAACACTTAATTTCTAATCAGCCAATCACATGGCGGCAACTCAGTGCATTTAGGCATGTAGACATGGTCAAGACAATCTCCTGCAGTTCAAACCGAGCATCAGTATGGGGAAGAAAGGTGATTTGAGTGCCTTTGAACGTGGCATGGTTGTTGGTGCCAGAAGGGCTGGTCTGAGTATTTCAGAAACTGCTGATCTCCTGGGATTTTCACGCACAACCATCTCTAGGGTTTACAGAGAATGGTCCGAAAAAGAAAAAATATCCAGTGAGCGGCAGTCCTGTGGGCGGAAATGCCTTGTTGATGCCAGAGGTCAAAGGAGAATGGGCAGACTGGTTCGAGCTGATAGAAAGGCAACAGTGACTCAAATAGCCACCCGTTACAACCAAGGTAGGCAGAAGAGCATCTCTGAACGCACAGTACGGCGAACTTTGAGGCAGATGGGCTACAGCAGCAGAAGACCACACCGGGTGCCACTCCTTTCAGCTAAGAACAGGAAACTGAGGCTCCAATTTGCCCAAGCTCATCGAAATTGGACAGTAGAAGATTGGAAAAACGTTGCCTGGTCTGATGAGTCTCGATTTCTGCTGCGACATTCGGATGGTAGGGTCAGAACTTGGCGTCAACAAAATGAAAGCATGGATCTATCCTGCCTTGTATCAACGGTTCAGGCTGGTGGTGATGGTGTCATGGTGTGGGGAATATTTTCTTGGCACTCTTTGGGCCCCTTGGTACCAATTGAGCATCGTTGCAAGACCTTGTGGAATCTATGCCACGAAGAATTGAGGCAGCTCTGAAGGCAAAAGGGGGTCCAACCCGTTACTAGCATGGTGTACCTAATAAAGTGGCCGGTGAGTGTATATACTATATTGTAGATGGTAAGCCCTCACGGGCATGGACCTCTCTCCTTCTGTACCAGTTGTTAGTTATTAATTTGTCACCTTTGTACTTGTTTGACCTATGTTGTGTGTAGCGAGTGGCGCCGCGCTCCCCGCTGCGGGCCCACTCGCTCTGAGTACTTAACAGACCACGCTCCTGTCCCGTCTGCACCCTCTGCCGGCCGAGGCGCGTGCGCCCGCTCACTAAGGCGTGCGCATGCTCGTTCTTGTAAATTTAGAGGGCCAGCGCGCCGGTAATTGGCTAATTGCCGGGCGCTGCCCCTATATATTGATTTGGTCCACAGTACTTCCTTGCTGGATCTGTGTTGCCTCATGCCTTAGAAAAAGCGTTCCTTAAGTGTGTTCTTGCCTTGCCGTGTACCCGACCTCTTGCTACGTTTCTTGACTCCCAATCTCTGCCACCTGCCCTGACCTTCCTGCCTGCCTACGACTACGGCTCTCGTCTCACTATTCTGTACTTCGGCCGCCACCGCAAGCCCACCGCGTCAGGAGTAGCGACCTGGTAGGACTCCCGCCGCAGCAAGTCCATCCCGCTTTGCGGCGAGCTCTGGTGAAAGCCGGGACCTACTCAGACTCCGCTCCCTGGCGCGGTTGTTGCCACCGCTTGTGGTGGTCCAGTGGATTCACTAACCTAGCCGTTACAGTTAGATCCAGCCATGGATCCCGCCAAGGTGCCCCTGCCAAGTCTTGCGGATCTTAAGACTATTGTTGCCCAGCAGTTGCAGCAGATCGCGCAACAGGCACAGCAATTGGGCCAGCTGTCCTCCATGATGTGACAACTCCTGGCGTCCCAGCAGCAGCAACCGTCTTCTTTGCCGGTGATTCCATCGCCTTCTGCCGTCCCACTGGCAACCGTGGGCCCGAAGCTTCGTCTACCATTACCCACCAAGTTTGACGGAGACCCGAAGCTTTGCAGAGGTTTTATTACCCAGTGCTCCATGCACGTGGAACTGATGGCCGACCAGTTCCCCACGGACAGGTCAAAAGTGGTGTTTGTGGTGAGCCTGCTATCCGGAAAGGTCCTGGCTTGGGCAACACCCCTTTGGGACCGGAACGACCCTGTGACAGCAGACCTACAGGCCTTCCTCACTGAATTCCGCAGCATTTTTGAGGAGCCACTGCGTGCGTCTTCTGCCGAGACGGTGCTACTGAACCTCCGTCATGGGGACTCCTCAGTAGGTGACTATGCGGTCCAGTTCCGCACTCTAGCGTCTGAGCTGTCCTGGAACGGCGCCGCCCTCTGCGCCACATTCAAGAAGAGTATGTCTTGCAGGGTTAAGGACGCACTTGCAGCTAGAGATCTTCCATCTTCTCTGGGCGAACATATCCACCTGGCCACTCGCATAAACATGCGTTTCACGGAGAGAAAGGAAGAGCTCCGCCAGGAACAGGACTCGGCACGACCTCACCGACTACCTCTTCTGGCCCCTGTGTTCCAGAGATCTCCGCTGCCACTCCCGCAGGTCTCCAACGAGAAAACCCATGCAGGTGGACCGGGCCCACTTGTCGGATTTAGAGCTGTCCCGCCGCAGGATGGAGAATCTTTGCCTCTACTGCGCCAGTCCGGACCATTTCCGCAGAAGCTGTCCGCAGCGTCCCCAGCGCTCGGGAAACGCTCGCACTTATGTGCCATCGGAGTGGCAATTAGCATCTAGGTGCTAATTCTCCCTCTCCACGATTGATGTTGCCAGTGGAGGTAACATTGGCTACTGGTCTTTCGCTCCGGGTCCCTGCGTACCTGGACTCCGGCTCAGCCGGGAACTTCATTCATGCCTCCTTGGTGTCCCGTTACCTCTTGCCAGTGATCCGTCTAGAGAAGCCACTGCTTATCTCTTCTGTCAGTGGGGAGCTTCTTAGCGACTCCATTCAATTCGTAACCCGGCCAGTGTCCCTCCATGCAGGGGTCTTGCACAAGGAGAAAATCTCTTTTCACGTTCTGCCTCGTGCTTCTTCGGCGATTCTGTTGGAGCTACCTTGGCTGCAACGTCACGCCCCTACAGTGGATTGGAAGACAGGCGAGGTCCTGCGTTGGGGTTCGGAGTGCCAGGATCTCTGTTTGGTGGCACCACGCACGGAGAAACCCTTCTGCCTAGAGATGGATGCCTCTTCCGTGGGAGCGGGGGCAGTCCTTACACAGAAGGGTCCCAAAGGCAAGACTCTCACATGCGGTTTCTTTTCCAAGACCTTCTCACCGGCAGAACGAAATTATGCCATTGGAGATTGGGAACTGTTGGCCATCAAATTGGCTCTGGAGGAATGGCGATATCTGCTGGAGGGAGCTCGACACCCATTTGACGTCTTTACTGACCACAAGAACCTACAGTACCTCCAGACGGCCCAGCGTTTAAATCCTTGCCAGGCCAGGTGGTCTTTTTTTTTTCTCCCGTTTCGACTTCAAGATCCCCTTCCGACCGGCCGAGAAAATTGTCAAGGCGGATGCCCTCTCCCGTGCTTCTGAAGTTGCCGGGGAAAAACCAGTATCTCAGCACATTATTGCCCCTGAACGGCTGGTCCACATGGCTCCTGTAGATCTTTGTAGTGTCCCACCGGGCAAAACTTACGTACGTCCAGCGCTCAGGAGAAAAATTGGAATGGGGGCATAGTTCTCTTCTGGCCGGTCACCCCGGGATACAGAAGTCCTATGCTCTTACCTCGCGGCACTACTGGTGGCCAACTTTTCTCCAGGACGTCAAGGATTTCGTTCTCTCCTGTGCCATGTGTGCCCGAACAAGGTCCCATGCCATAGGCCTGCGGGCCTCTTAGTCCCTCTGCTCTTCTGAAGTCCCCATGGACACACATTGGCATGGACTTCCTCACGGACCTTCCTTCTTCCTCTGGGAATTCTGTCATCTGGGTGGTCACGGACTGATTCTCGAAGATGTCCCACTTCGTGCCCCTTCCTGGTCTTCCTCAATTGGTGGGTCATTTCTTTCGTCACATTTTTCGTCTGCATGGGTTACCCTTGCACATCGTCTCCGATCGGGGCGTTCTATTTGTCTCCAGATTTTGACGTGCCCTGTGTTCTCGTTTGCCAGTCAAGTTGGACTTCTCTGCTGCCTCTCATCCCCAGATGAATGGACAAGTGGAGAGAGTAAATCAGATCTTGGGGGAATACCTGTGTCATTTTGTGTCCGGTCGCCAGGACAATCGGGCCGAGCTGCTTCCATGGGCAGAGTTCTCCTACAACCATCGGGACTCTGACGCTACAGGTGTTTCTCCATTCTTTGTGGTTAATGGTCGTCACCCACGCCCTCCCCTCCCCTTGGCTACGGCTTCCGAGGTTCCCGCTGTGGACAACCAAGTTCGGGATATCAAGGCCATTTGGCGGGAGACCCGACATGCCTTACTCCGGGCTTCAGCCCGCATGAAGACCCAGGCTGACAAGAGGAGATCTGCTCCAACAATCCTCACAGGGGACAAGGTTTGTCTTTCTTCCAAATACGTATGCCTCAAGATCCCCAGTTATAAGTTGGGATCGCGGTTTCTGGGGCCTTTCAGAGTACTTCGGAAGCTGAACCCGGTGTCCTACAAGCTCTGCCTACCCCCATCTCTCCGGATTCCGAACGCTTTCCAAGTCTCTCTCCTAAAGCCCCTGGTCTTGAACCGGTTCTCTCAGAGGAGTGCGTCTCTGGTAGTA
This sequence comes from Phyllomedusa bahiana, assembly GCA_025379985.1. Taxonomy (NCBI): domain Eukaryota; kingdom Metazoa; phylum Chordata; class Amphibia; order Anura; family Hylidae; genus Phyllomedusa; species Phyllomedusa bahiana. The sequence continues at coordinate 84,391 of JAODAL010006435.1, read as the reverse complement.
GAGTCTTCTGATGTTTTTGAAGTAAATGACATCTTGGCCATGAAGACCATCAGGGGTAAGCGGTTCTTTCTTGTTGATTGGAAGGTCTCGGCCCTGAGGAGAAGTCCTGGGAACCGGAATCTAATATTTTGAACAAGATCTTGTTCGCAGGTTCCTTCGGCCTTAGAAGAGGGGGAGACCTAAGAGGGGGTGGGGTTACTGTAGCGAGTGGCGCCGCGCTGCGGACCCGTGCCCTCTCCAAGGGGTGCCTGCCGGGGATGGGTAGCGCTGCTGGCCGAGCTGCGGGCGCACTCACTCTTGAGTACTTACCAGACCACGCTCCTGTCCCGACCGCGCCCTCTGCTGGTCGAGGCACGCCCGTTCTTGTAAATTTAAAGGGTCAGCGTGCCAGTAATTGGCTAATTGCCGGGCGCTGCACCTATATATTGGTTCGTTCCACGATACTTCCTTGCTGGATCCATGTTGGCTCGTGCCTTAGAAAAAACATTCCTTAAGTGTGTTCTTGCCTTGTCCTGTACCCAACCTCTTACTACGTTTCTCGACTCCTAATCTCTGCCACCTGCCCTGACCTTCCTGCCTGCCCACGACTACGGTTCTCGTCTCACGATTCTGTACCCTGCTGCAGCTCGGCCGCCGCGTCAGGAGTAGCGACCTGGTAGGATTCCCGCCGCAGCAAGTCCATCCTGCTTTGCGGTGTGCTCTGGTGAAAACCGGGACCTGCCGCAGTTGTTGCCACCGCTTGCGGTGGTCCAGTTGATCTGCTAACCCGGCCGTTACATTGTGTATGTAACCCGAATGTACAGCGCTCTGGAACCAAGGACGCTCTAAAATAAATAATAATCCATGTATACGAGAGGTAGGCATTATGTGAGCCTGCAAATGTCACCAAATAACAGTTTCTGGGTGTGGGAAAGATGCAGCCAACAGTACCAAACTCCCTAACTATTGATGTCTATGGAGAGGGATATGCTATCTATTTAAAAGCAGTCTGTACAGCAGAGTGAGCTGAAAATGGTGTTCACAAGGCAATATAGTGAAATATATATAACATGGTCATGTGATTTTAGCAGCCAATGAGAGCCCTACACCTCAGCAATGATGTTTTTGACACTTCTCTGTGCTCTGCATAGATTCGATGGCTGCCAAAAGTGCAGAAAGGTGATTGGATGGCCATCAAAAGTGCAGAAATCTGCTGAAAACTAAACTGAAAATGGCGTGTTGAACTAGAACTTTACTCGAACGAGCAGTAAAATGTTCAGTTCGGTTCATGTTCTAAAAATTCGGGAAGTTCAACTAGAACTTAACTTTTCTAGAACAGTTCAATAAACACTAGCGCTGACCTCTGATTTGTGACCAGTTATGCATGTACACTGCCTGCCCTGACCATCCACGTGTGTTACGACTACATATTGGTTTACTCTTCCTGTACCTCGCCGCAACATCAGCCATTACTGCAAGTGATCTGGTCGGTGGTAGCAACCTGGGAGTTCTTAGCAATGGGATTCAAAGCCCCCAGAGAAGGTTGAGGGTGAAGACCAGTGGCTCCTCAGGCTCCTACGTGAGGCTTTATGCCAAATTCGTGATCGACACAGTGGATCCACACCTGCTCACATGATGGTACAATCTGTCCATGGGTCTCATAGACGTACCCCTGCTCTCTGATGAAGCATTGGACTGGGCTACTCTCCTCTAGGAACAAAGAGACCCACTAATGTCTAATCTTCAAGAATTCCTGTCCACCTTCTGTAAGGTCTTTGATAAACCTGGGTGTGCCTTCTTTGACGCTTCAGCCCTCCTCCGACTATGAAAAAGCTTCTCAAATGTGGGACAGTACACCATCCAGTTCTGTACACTTGCTTCTGAGTTGGCCTGGAACAATGAAGGCCCTGCTGTTCGAATTAAGGCCGAACTGACAAATTGTGATTTACCTTCAAACCTGACCTCATAACTGGCAACCCAAATCAATATCTGCTTCTTAACATCATGATTTGCCACATCCTCATTGAGCTCCTCGTTTGGTCCCTGTCTCTCAAAGACAGTTACAGCCTCCACCAGTCAAGCCTATGCAGGTGGAGAGGCTATGTCTGACAGGAGAGTAGAACACGTGAAGACGCAATCTCAGTTTGTGCCTCTACTGTGGCAACAAGGAACACTTCTTGAAGGACTGCCCAGTAAAACTCCAACATCTGTGCTTCGTGAGAGTCGACATTAAGCAAAGAAATTTCTTCTCAGCATTTGACAATGCCAGTTTCTTTGGTTCCGCCTCCTGGTGCCTGCTTTAATGTCTTCGCCATTGTGCATGTTGGCTCTACTGAGAACTTCATCCACTCTTTCCTGATGACCAAGTAGCGCCTGCCAGTGACTGAAGAAGCCTCTGTCTCCTCCATCAATGGAGAAGGACTTGTGGTATCAGTCCAGTATTGCACAGAGGCTTTACCGCTGCACATTGGGGCCCGTCTTCGTGAGAAGCTGTCCTTCTATATTCTGCCAAAGTCCACCTGTTCTGTTGGGCCTCTCATGGCTGCGCTTGTATATTCCGGTGATCGATTGGAATAATGGTGAGTTAACTTGTTGGGGTGAATGGGGTGTTGGGTTTAACCTAGGCCTGTTGATTGATCCTGAAAAACTGCCAGCCATGCTCAACTGGCCACATCCAGTTATGTTTTATCTGGCGCTTTCTGGGTTTTACTAATTAATAGCGACAGTTTACTCCACAATTTTCAACACTGGTGGCTTCTAAAGTCACTCTCACCAAGAAAGGTAAGATGCCGTCTCTTGTTTGAGGAAAGCCTTTGTGTCAGCTTTTGTCCTTACATGGGCCTGCCCCTGAGAAGCCTTTCTTCCTTGGAGTGGACAAGGCAAGAGTGTCATGTGGGTTATCTAAAACTTTTTCCCCTTTTGAGAGAAAGGGGAGACCAGAGACCAAAAGCTGTTAGCTATCAAACTGGCTTTAGAAGAATGGTACCACTTGCTGGACAGAGCTAGACACCCAGTGATTATATATATAAAAAAAACAACAGAAGAATCCCTTTAATCTGTGCAATATTTGTATTCTTGCCAAATACATTGGTCTCTCATCTCATTTTAATTTTCTTTTGCATTTCAGGCCCATAGAGAAGAACATCAAGGCAAATACATTATCTAGATTCTTGGATGTCACCAACCAGGTCTCAGCACTTCAACATATTATGAATCAAGAATGGCTTATCCCTGCTGCTCACATCTGCCACCGTGAGATCTCCACAAGTAAAACCTTTATCTTCATGGCCCAAATGAAATCGGTCCTGACCAGGGGTCACTCTTCCAGGCTGGCTGGTTATACATCAGTCCGTAATTCTCGTCTTATCTTCAGACAATATTGGTGGCCTAATGTTAGGGACTTTGTGGCTGACGGTCTGGTCCTTGCACACATTAATGTTCTCCACCAAAAACCTGCAGGCTTCCTGCACCCTCTGCCTGTGACTCCCTGGACACACATGGCAATGGACTTCATCACCAACCTTCCATTTTCCTTTGGTTGTACCATCATTTGGGTCAAGGTGGACCAGATTTTCAAGATGGCTCACTTCATACCGCTAGCTGGTTTCTCTGCATCATAGCTTGCCTCCCTTTTCTTCAAGCATATCTTCCCCCTTCCTGGTTTACCCTTCTATATAGTGTCCACTAGGGAAGTCTAGTTCACCTGAAAATTCTGGCGTGCTCTCTGTTTCCAGATGCAGGTGAAGCTAGATTTCTCCGATGCTTACCATCTGCAGTCCAAACGGCCATTAGAGCGAGTCAATCAAGTCCTGTCTTCCAAAGGGCACCTCCCACCTCCAGTGTTCCAACCTGGGGACAAGGTAGGGTTGTCCTTTAGATACATCTGTCTGAAGGTCCCATGTCTCAAGCTGGCTTCATGCTTCTTGTGGAAGACCTGTGCTTCGCCAAATTAATCTGGTCTGTTATAAACTTCGCGTGCCATTGTCTCAGTGGATTCAAAACTCTTTTCATGTCTTGCTGTTGAAACCGTAGGTCCTCAGTCACTTCTCACAAAAGTCCTTACCACAGTTCTCCAAAGAAATTCTGGAAGACACCTTTGAAGTCAGGGAGATTATAGATTTCAATAAGAACTACAAGGACAAAGCCCCTACCAGATTGATTGAAAGGGATTTGGTCCAGAAGACAGGTCATAGGAATCTGCTCAAAACATCAATGTCCAGAATTAATTCACAAGTTTCATAAAAGTCTGGCTCTGAAGCGGGACAGTACAGGGGTTAGGAGAGTGGGGGGGGCTACTGTTATAGCTCATGTGGCAAATGGTGCTTTCAGTCACACGCCCATCCATATATTCCATTACCATAGCCAGCATCCTGTCCTCCTACTAGCTTCTTGCACACACCACCCAGCTTTCACAGAGCCAATTCTCTAAAACCTTTGTGTGTATAGGTGCTCCTCCCCATTCCTCAGTGCCAGATTGTTGGTGTTCTACCTCAAGTTCAGCTTTGCTCCTGCTTGTGTTTTTCTGGTATCGACCTTTGGCTTTACTTAGTCATTTACAAGTGAACTCCACCTGACCTAACCCCTGGCTTGTGACCCGTTACGCTTGTACGCGGTCTGTCCTGACAATCTGCTTGGGCTACGACTACATCTTTGCACACTCCTCTTGCACCACAGCTGCATGCTATCCATCACCGCAAGCGACCTTGTAAGGGGTAGCAACCTGGGAATTCCCTTCAGTGAAGTACAAGCCCTCTTGTGGTGGTTGAGGGTGAAGACAAGTGGCTCGTTGGAGAGCCCTTATGTCAAACTCACAGCTGACACAGAGGCTCTACACCTGACCATAACAGTCTGTTTGGAGGACTCCAAAGCTAAGAGGCTATAAAATTTTTGAAACAATAAAGTAGACACCGTGGTGCACACTAGTCGGTGGCTGAAGGATTAGCAAAAAAAAAAATCTGCGTGCATGTATTCTATTCAACCTCAAAAAATAAAAAAATAGCTAGACACTTGATGTGATTTAGCACCTATGCAATGCACACCTCAAATGTCCACTCTCTGTTTGGTGCATATCCTTTGTTAGGGTCAGTAATTTGTGAACCATTCAATAGCAGGGTTAGGTCAGTATGCCAGTAGGCCACAGAAACAGTGACACACCGATTATCTACATTATTGAGTCATGGCATAAAATATGTGTCTTATAAGACGTCAGGTTAAAGGGGTTGTCTCACTACAAGGTTTGCTTTTTATGTTAAAGATCTTGCAAAAACAAGTCACTTTGCAATATATGTCCATTAACAGTGTCCTGCCTATTCTGAGATAGCCCCTCTTGTATGGGCTGCATCAGCTCCTCAGGTCGCTATAGCTACAGACCTGTTTGATCTATCCTGATAGGTTGCCAGCACTGGTTGTTATAGCTACAGCCCTGGCTTCTGCTACAGTCTAGTGGAAGCCAGTAAACACGCCCCTGAATTCAAAGTGAAACTAATAAAACAAGACGGAGGTAAGATGAATCAATGTAGTGGGACAACCCCTTTAAGCACCCACCAGCAACACCTTTGCTTTGAGCTAATTAATAGTCTTTCTCTTTATCATGGATGGGACAGAGGAGTGTAATATATATGAGGCTTTACATTTATTCAATGGGCCATTATCATTATGCCAATTCTAAATATTTATTTTTCAAGTTTGATGGTATTACACCTTCCCTGTGCTGTAAGGAAGGCTAAAGGGGTATTGCGGTCTCAGCAAACAAAACTTATTCATTGTATATGGAAAAGATGTACAATTCTTCTCCTCCCGCCTCCTAAAACTAAATGTGGAGAAAACCAAAATCATCATTTTTTCACCATCCCAGTCTATTCCTTCACCTGATCTCTCTATCATTGTCAACAGCTCTACACTATCACTGGTCTCACAAGTCCGCTGCCTTGGAATAACCTTTGACTCCTCTATGTCTTTCAAACCACACATCCAAGCCCTCACCTCTGCCTGCCGCCTCCACCTGAAAAATATCTCACGTATCAGCCCATTCCTCAACTTTGACACTACAAAAACGCTAGTCCATGCTCTTGTCCTCTCTCGCCTAGACTACTGCAACACCCTTCACTGTGGCAACACTCTTGCTCCCCTTCAAACCATCCTCAACTCTGATGCCCGTCTCATCCACCTCCCCCCTTGCTACTCCACTGCCTCTTCCCTCTGTCAATCCCTTCACTGGCTACCCATTGCCCAGCGAATTCATTTCAAGTTGCTAACCATGACCTACAAAGCTCTCCATAACCTGTCACCTCCATATATCTCTGCTCTAATCTCCAGCTACCTCCCCTATCGCACTCTCTGCTCCTCACAGGACCTTCTCCGCTCTCCTCTTATCAGCTCTTCACATAACCATCTCCAATACTTCTCTTATGCTTCCCCCCAATCTCTGGAACTCATTACCCCAACACAGACTTTCCCCAACTTTCACCGGTTTCACAAGCAACCTGAAAGCCCATGTCTTCAGGATAGCTTATAACCTACAATAACCCCACCACCAGTACACCGCCCCACAAACATGTCTGCACCACATCTTCTGTCTCTTCCCTCTTTCCTTAAAGATTGTAAGCCTTCGCAGAGTCCTCTCTCCCTCTGTATCAGTTGTTAGTCATTTATCGTCACCATTGCACATGTTTGACATGTGTTATATATGTAACCCTCCTCAAATGTACAGCGCTCTGGAATCAACGGTGCTTTAAAATTTATGATGATGATAATAATTCATTCTATATGGGAAAAATTGTAATCAGTTACAATATTAAACATACATTGCACAGATGTTCAAGATTAAGATCTGGGGAATTCTTATTTCATCAAACCACATCAGAACAATTTTTTAAAGCCATTTTATTTTGCTAAACTAGGCCACTCCACCTGTGCATACCACTGGCATAAAGTAGTGTTCTTAGGCCTCAACAAAGTACATGTCACAATTTCCATGGTCTCTGCTGCCTCGCCTTGTTCCGGCTGTGGATCAATGTAACCATCCATCAATATGATGTAAAAGGAAATCTAAGTTACTAGACCAGGTCACCTTCTTCCACTGCTCCATGGCCTTGTTGTATTTTTGTGCCTACTGCAGGTGTTTTTTTTTTTTTTGCTGTGGACAAGGGGCCGTATGTGCATTCAGACTGGTCTGTTCCTATGCATCCATCTGCAATCGAAAACCTTTTTATCACAGTCTGCATAATTTTTACAGAAGCTCGTGCTACAAGAGCTCCACCATGGAATCTGACCAAAAGTGCTAACCTTCGGTCCACATGTGTATGAATGAGCTGTGACAGCCCATAGCTGTGTAGGTGGTTTCCGAGTAATTTTTCCTTGGACCGCTTTGATAGGTACCAACTTCTTCATACCGTAAACAACCTGTAAGACTTGATCTTGTGGAGATGTTCTGAGCCAGTTGTCTGGCCATCAAAATTTGGCTCTGGTCAAAGTCACCGCTTCTTAACAAATAGCCAGTTCTTGAAGTTAAATACAGTCCACCCCTTGATAGGTACCAATGTAATGATATGCAATGTTATGGGTGATAGATGTTCTTTCTATATCAGTTCCTCAATTCAAAATCTTTGCTTACCGATATTCAGTCTAGAATCAGTCCAGCATCTATGTTTTCATCATATTCTAAACCAGAACAGATAACTACAAGCAAAAAACTCATCAGGAGTATCACTATCCATATGCCCAACTGCTGTGCTGATACTGCAGGGGCTGGAATAAGAGGTAACACCCAATACATAAAAGTAACGCAACAAATAAAAGTATTGCAAAAGCAATAAGTTCAAGATCTTCCAACAGCCACTTTTCCAGACATACCACAAAATAAGCACCATTGTAGGTAGAATAGAATAAGGAAGCTGTTACTCATTTCACATATACACCAGCATAAACCTCTTTCCATTTTATTGCTCTATTAAAGTGGTGTTCCAAGATTTACAAAAGTTTGTGTGAAGGGTCATGATCAAAAATAGGAAAAAAAGGATACTGATCTCCGTGACGCTCCCTTTCTGTCTCAGTGGCCGCCACATTCATCTTGCTGTAGCACGGAACATTTATTGTTCACGTGCTAACTGCAGCCAATCACAGGCCACAGCGGTCACAGGCATGTAACATTGTGGCCTGTGATTGGCTGCCAATAGCACATGAACATTCACTATATAGTGGGGATAGACGGGGTGGCCACTGGGACAGAATGGGAGCATCACAGAGGTAAGTATGCATATTTTTTTTCTATTTTTAATCATACCCTGTCAGACAAAGGAGCTTTTCGAAGTCCTGAAATACCACTTTAAAAAGTTTCCATGTTAGCACACATCAGTGTTTTTATTTTAAAACCATTCCAGGCTATAGGACGTTTTCAGAAAATCGAAGGAACATTAGAGACAAATTCGAATCATGCCAGTTCCTGGCACACAGATGGTTTTGTCAGCAGGGGAGAAAAATTACATCATGTCAGCCATTCAGATAAATAGCTCTTCATATAATACCAGGACAACTTAAGTCTGACAAAGTGGTTTTCCCTTCCTGGGTCTTAAAGAGCATTCTAAGCAAAGGGCCACCCTCTGAAATACACATCCCTTAATGGGAATATGGACACCAATACTATCCATGTTTACTGGTTTGAGATCACTGAAACATTGTGAAATAGGTAAACTTACTAAAACACTAACAGAAAAAGTGGCCATGTTGCAACCAATGTCAATACAGTTTTGTTTTTTTATATGAGAAGTAAAAAGTTGTGTTCTAATTCTATGGGAAACTGCCATTTTTATTTGTGATTAAGAGCCATGTTGCCTTGTAGGTGCTATCTATCCTTGTTTCCTTTAAAGACAATTTTCTGTCTTCCAACTGGCTTTCAATTTTTCTTCTTCTTATGGACTTCAACACCAATAAAGAGCTATATGACATTCTACAATTAAAGTGCTTAGAGAGTCTACATAGTCTTCAAACATTGAATCAGTGAAGCTTACTCAAAAAAAAGAAAAAAGGGTTGTATTATGATAATGGTGAGACTGAAAAATACTTTTAGTTTTGGCTTTTACCTAATAAAAGCAATATTAATAAGAGTGTGACAAATTAGATAAGGTTGGTAAAAAAGTATTTGATATAGAATTTAAAATAACTGATATCATACAGTACTGATCCAGTTTAACAAAAATAAAATCTTGTAAGAAGTCTCCTGGTCCTCAATTGTTAGCAATCTCTATGACAAACAAGGAGCAGTGAGGTAGATTTATTGTAGCACCAAAAATGTGGTGTTCATGCTTTGTACCCCATTTATTAAATGCTTTAGAAACTTTTTCTAAACTTTATTCACTTCACTCAATAAGAGAGATAAAAAGTCATGACTTTTTGTAAAGTGGGGCATGGCTAAACATTGTGTCACAAAATTTTATCTCAAAGTTGGATAACTTTTGTTTTACCAGTTACAACATATATTTTACCCGCGAATTAGGTTTGCATTTTATTGCCTTGTATCCACATGATGTTACATATGAGTTGCATTCCAACATCTGTATTCTTTACTTCAGGCATTGTACATTTATGTGATGCAGAAACAAAACCACAACTGTCCTATTGTACTATAGAAGCTCAGCTAGATACGCCTTGCTGGAATGATAGCTTATTATGAACGTCAAAGTTTGTCAAAAGTTTTCAATAATTTATGCTCCAGCGATTCAAGGTGTGGACAAGGTTGGTACCCTTCTGTTAAAGAAAAACCCATGACAGTCACTGAAATCACTTGAATCTGACAACAGTAAGAATACATTTAAATTGACTGAAAATCAACTAAAGAGAATCAGAGATTTCTGTTGAATTCTGGTTCAAATGTAAAAATTTAAAACAAAAACTAATGCAAGTGGTCTGGACAAAAATAACGGTACCTTTAATATTTTGTTGCAAAACTGTTTGAGGCATTTGCTGCAAGCAAATTATTTCTGTACCACTTTATAAGACTTCTGCACCTGTCCAAAAGTGTTTAGGTGCACTCCTCATAGGAAAACTGCTTTGGCCGCCTCAGGTAGGAAGGGAGCCTTCTCTAGACTGCATGTTTCAGCTCCTTCCAAAGATGTACAATAGGATTTAGATCAGGCCGGAAAAAGGTCAGAATAATACAGTGCTTCGCTTCTACATATTCTTGGATGTTTCTAGCGGTTTGTTTTGGGTCACTATCCTGTTGGAGAACCCATGACTTGCAACAAAGACCAAGCTTTCTGACACTGGGCAGAACATTTCACTCCAGCGTGCCTTGATAGTCTTGAGATTTTATTGTAACCCCCAGATTCAAGACACCCAGTGCCAGATAGAGCAAAGCAGACTCCATAGATAACCAAGACACCTGCATGTTTTATTTTAAGTGTAATGTTCTTTTCCTTGTATCCTTAATATTTTGTATGGAAGTGAAGGTGATATGCCAAAAAGCTCCAGTTTTGTCCGATGGAAATTCACCTAGAAGCTTTGTGGCTTCATAATATGCAATTGGAAAACTCCACTCTAGCTTTTTTCAAATTTGCTTTTAACTGTGGTTTCCTTCTGGTTGTCTTCCATTAAGTCCAATTTGGTAAAGACAGAAAAGGATAGTGCGATCTGACACTGATGTACCAGGACTTTGGAGTTCACTTCCAGTTTCTTTGGAAGTTGTTCTGGGCTCTTTGGTTACCATTCATATTATCCATCTCTTCAATTTGTCAACAACTTTTCCTATTCTAAATATTTTGTGCAACAGTCATAACAGGTGGGTGCAGATGGTCTTATACCATTTACCTTTAACATGTTTGTCTTAAATGTTCTTTTCTAATCTAATGAGACAACTCTCTTTTTAGCTTCCTTGTTCAGTGTGGTACACACTATGCCAACAGCAGAGTAAGTATATTTCACCCTTTAAAGAAGCAGACTGATTACAAGTTTGAAAACACCTGTAATGCCAATTATAGGACACACCTTAGTTTAACATGTTCAACTATGGTCAAATTTTTTTCACTCTTTTCTAAGGGTATGTTGACACAGCATATTGCGGCATGTACAAGTATGCGCCGCAATACACCTTCAAGCCGTCTGCCTCGTATCCTTTCCATTTCTTAGCACACAAGTGTCCAAAAGAAGTGACAAGTCATTTCTTTTCATGGACGCACATTAGGTGCCAAGAAAGCCGCTTGCAAAAAAAAGGCGTATCTCAGTGCAATTACGCCCCCCACATATGCCATGTGAACATACTGTAATTATTTTTGCCCAGTCCAGTGTAATTTTTTTTTTTTATTATTATATTTGGTTGAACCACAATTCTATTGCAATGTCTGATTTTCAGTAAATTGCAATTATTACATTTGTAAGTTTTAAGTTATTTCAGCAGGTTTTTCTTGCTTGAACGGAAATGTACTAACAATTTTGTCCACGTGAAAGACTCTCTATGTACATCTCAGATCCCTGCCACTGTATAGAAGCAGGGTGGTAGCTGCTGCCCACAGGTTTACATCCATTATTTAAAAATAAATAAAATAAAACAATTGCCATGCTTTATTATTCTGTAAAAAACACAATACTGAGACACCCACTGAACAACAAATGACAAGAGCCGTAGCCCATGTCCTCTTTTAAATGAGGTGGCACTTCACTGTAGACACTGCAGCTTCATTTCAACTCTATAGGAATGCACTCCATTGTCTCCCGGGAGTCACAAACGTTCAAATGGAGCAGTAAAACGCATACCCTATTGCTACTCAAAGCAAACATGGAACAAGGAACCCTTATTCTTATCAGAGAGGGTCCCAGCATTCAAATCCTCACTGAGCAGACACTGATTTCCTATCCCCTGACAAGTTTGGATTTCGGAAAAAAAAAAGAAAAAAACCGTTGTCAGTAAAAGGGGACTTTCTATACCAGTTTCTCTATTGCAGCTTTATATAGTAGGGATAGCTTTTTGTGGGACAGCTGCCAGATTACGCATTTTCACCTCTTTTGAATACCTTTTCCACCACTTGATTATAAAAGGAAGTTATAACCGATGCTTCTCTGACTGATGTAGCCAGCAAGAAGAGGAGTATGGAGTCATAATGAGAATATGCTGTTGGATGCAGGGAGTATTTCTATGCCACAGGCATAGCCAGATCGAGAAGTCTCTCAAAATAACTGTGCATATTCTTTCATTTGTCAGGCATTGTTGGGCATTTGCCCCTATTGATGTTCCCCAGGCATCTAATCGGGCTTATTCATGCAACTGTGTTTTAACTTATCTTTTATGATGATGTTCCTAGAAAAGCCACATGAAAAAAATATAACAAACAATTTAGCATATGAAGGAAAAATTTAACTTCCGTTTACACCAAAGCAATATTCCGTGCCTCAGCTTGAAAGTTTGAAAAAAGCCAGTTGCAGAATTTTTCAAACTCAAAACTGTAACCCAAAGATCACGGATAATCAGGCCCATCAACTATCCGCATGTTTAAAATAAGCAAGATAAAAATCGTGTTTTCTCCCCAGAAACTATTTTTTCATGGTCTTACCATCTTGAAAAAGACAAACTGTTGCTTAGAGGATGCTTTAAGGCTACTGGGAAAAATTATAGTGCCATATGATCGAAATCTCAGATGGGGCATTTGTGTTGTAAATTTCCTCCCTATGACATCCTTTGCAAGGTTCAGCTTCAACTGCAGTTTTTGATTGGAGAATTGCAGGACCACCTTTGTTAGGTTTTGTTTTACAACTTGGAGATCCCACCATCTCTACAGTGTAAATAATAGAATTAGGGGGCTAATGAGATTACCCATTGAAATCCAAGCCTCAATTCCTATTAAAGTGTTATATTAAAGGGACATTAAAGGCAAAGTTATAGGTTATGCCAAAAACACCTGGATATTATGGAAGTGGGCCAACACATCCAGGCTGAGAGTGAACAGACATGTGGCAATTTCGTTTACTGTTCCTGGACCCACATGAAAGTAATTTCTCCCCCATCCTCCCAGGGTTAGCTTTAGATTGATCTGTAAGATATGAGATCAAGTGACAGAGCCTCCCCCCTCAAAGTCTAATAGTTTAGATACCTCAGTTCACACAGCATGTTGCATCCGATTTTGGATCCGTTTTTAGATGCGTGTTTCGACCCAAACACGCTAACAATGTACAGTGTGATTTTACATTGCATTCAGTGTAAAACACAGAATAGCGTTCAGATGAGTGATAGTCGATGCATGTTTACATGCGTCTTTCTGATCCGTTCAAAGAATTGTCATGTCAATTCTTGATCTGAAAGATGCAGCAGACACCCTATTTAAAGCTATAGGGTACGTTTCTACTGCAGCCAAATGCATCCAAACACGCATCTGCGTGTCGGATGCGTTTTGGATCCGATTTAAGCAGCGGTTTTGGAAGCGTTCTTCGGATCCAAAACGCCGTGTGAACATACCCTTAACTGCATCACCTGAGTGATTAAATGGCGGTGATCAGTGTTCTCTTACAGCAGATAGGAGTCAGCCAACTACACCCCTGTACGAAGCAAGCCCAATTCTGCAACTGTTCCATAGTTCCAGTTAGAGATAATGTTTTACATGTATACCACATGATAAGAAATGAATGAGCTTTTAAGCTATATTACACATGACCATTCACTTAATGGAGCTAAACTGGAATACCAGACACATGAGCAGCTGTGGATTGGTCACATGATTTTTTTTTATTACACTATAACCCTGTTAAAGGGCACCTATCACATAGTCATACTGCCATAACTGAGTGACAGACATGCTGTTTCCAGCGGTGTGTCCCTTAGGCTATGTTCACACGGCTTAAATTGGGGCGCATTTCGCGGCATACTGCGCTCAAATACAAGCGAAATGTGCCCCAGTCATTACGGTAATCCACAGTTCTCATAGAGAACTATGGATTACGCCTCTTCTCCCCGGGTGTACAATTGTACACCCGGGGAGATAAATGATATGTCAATTACTAGCGGCGAATACGCGTTGCTAGTAATGAATGTCTATGGGGCCGGCGGGCAATTATGCCGTGTGAACTTAGCCTTATTCTATAAGATTCAGACGTTTCAGAGCATTTAATGCTCAAATTTGGCAGTTTGAAGCCTGCTCTACCAGAGAGAAGTCCAGCTTATTCATGAGCAGGTGTTAGTCCCAAGCACCGGTTGTTCATTCTCAGGTTTCTACCTATTCTCAGTAAGGGTATGTTCACACTGCGTTTTTGAATACTTTTTTTGATCCAAAAAACGTATTCAAAAGCGTTGCATAAAACGAATCTAACATGCACCCAAAGTGTGGTAAGTGTTTGGACACATTTTTGCTGCAGCGGAAACGCACCCTATGGCCATGTCCCCACGGCACGGGTTTTCGGCCGGTTTTTCAGACCGCCTGAAAAACCGGCCGAAAATTAGCACAATTGTGCTCTATGGAGAACCTGTGCCCACTGCACTGCATTTAACGTCGGACGGTTTTGCCGCTGGCGGTCTGGCGGCAAAACATTGTAGAAGCACAATCTTCCGTCCGGAAACCGGACGGAAGATTGTGCTTCTCAATGGGCGGGGGTAGGACTCTTCTCCGCTCATCGCGGAGAAAAGCCATCCCCCCCCTGCGGCCGCAAAACAGAACAAAAACCGGCCGGTATTTGTCCACTGCCGTGGGGATGCGCCCTATAGGTCTAAATATGGTGTCTGCTGCGTTAAACGGATCAAGAATTCACATGTCAATTCTTTGAACGGATCTGAAAGATGCATCACAGCCGCATGTAAAACATGATTCGGCGATCAGACGTCTGAACACTGATGCGGGTTTTACATTGAAAGCAATATAAAACACACTGCACATTATTAGATGAGTGTTTGGGTCCGTTTTGGGTCTGAAAAACAGATCCAAATACGCCTCTAGAAAACATCCTCTAATACGCCGAATCAGCCATGAGTGGGTGGAGCTAACACCCGTTCATGAATACACAGACTTGAGCATTAAAGGGGTTGTCTCACTACATTGATTCATCTCACCTCAGTCCTTTTTTTCTTGGTTTCACTTTGAATTCAGGGGCGTGTTTACTGGCTTCTACTAGGCTGCAGTAGAAGCCAGGTCTGTAGCTATAGCAACCAGTGCTGCACCCTATCAGGATAAATCAAACAGATCTGTAGCTATAGCGACCTGAGCAGCTGATGCAGCCCATACAAGAGGAGATATCTCAGAATAAGTAGGACACTGTTAATGGACACATATTGCAAAGTGACTTGTTTTTGCAAGATCTTTAACATGAAAAGCAAACCTTGTAGTGAGACAACCCCTTTAAAGGGGTTTTGCCACGACCTCATTTCATACCTCCTGTATCCAGCTCTTCAGCTGTGTGTGCTCAGAAGGGGGCGTGTGATTTGTTTGAATTGCATATTATGTGACCCAGCAGGATGATATCACCAGGCCTTTCCTCTCTGTAGTCAAAGAACAGTGCGTTTATGTAAAGCATTGTGAGTAGCTGAGAGGTAAAGTTTTTGCCTCCAGGCACAAGGGTCCTAGGTTCAAATCCTTGCAGGAACCAAACCTGTGTTTTTTTTCTCTCTTTATCAATGTACATACCTCATTGAGATTTCTTTTTTATTTATTTGCACTGTCTGACTAATTACTAAGGAGTACAGAGGACGGGAGTAGAATGACAGCACCTGTGGTTTGAACACTCAGTAGCTGCCTGAGAGGAGAAGTGATGTCTGAGCATGTGCGACCAGGACTGAGAAGCTCTCAGCCCTGGTTGTATCCCCTGGAGACGAGATGTAAACAATGGATCACTAGAGGAGCAGCTAAAACAAAAACGGTGCAGCATTTTTAATAATAATGAACGGTGAAAATGTTTGTTATTTCATTTTCAAGCTTCCCACATTAATTTTACTTCGTGGCAAAACCCCTTTAAGTGCTCTGAAACTACTGCATCTTACAGAATAAGGGACACCGCACTGGAAGCAGCATCTCTGTCACTAGCTTGTGCTGCCCTCAGGAAGGGTGGCATAACTTATGTAAACAGGTTCCTTTTAAAGAAAAGATGGAACAGTTCTGTAAAACATCAGCCTCATACTAATACCAGTATAGCAGTCTCTAAAAATGTGACAAAGGTAGGGTTCTGACTTTTCTTATGTGAATTCTAACATACTGTGGAAATGAAGGCAATTTTTTTTCCATGTGATCATATTCTTTACCTGAAATAGAAGCCAGAAGATGTTAACAAAATAGAATAGTATAAAAAGTTAGGTTCCAGTACTTGTTAGCAATATATGATGACAAAATGCCATGTAAAGCTTAATTTAGACAATAAAGGGGTTTTCTCACCTTGCAGTTTCACAGCTATAGCCAGCTTTAGAATGAGACTTGCTGCTTAGACTGTGGACGGGTCTATAGCAGCAATTGACATATCCGCTCTTCTGTTCCTAGCTATTTCTGTTACACTGACAACAAGTGCAAGAGATTTATAAAGTGTATTCAACCAAGCAGCAGGGCTCTGAAGGATATTTACTTAGGTAAATGAAAGGTCTTCGAAGAGATAACTTTTATTAGAGGTAAGATTCTGCAGGAGGCGACTCATCATGGTCAGAATGAGTGACTGACTGTAGCTTAGAGCAACCGGAGATAAGAGAGGGCAGTGGAAGGTGGGGACAGATGGTTGTAACTAGAGAAACTTGTGTGATCTAAGAGCAGAAACAATCTTCTTTAGCACCTCAACAAAGACAAATCAATTAAAAAAGTATTTAGAAAAAGTAAAGCAAAAGAAATGTGTGGAAAAAACCTTCCCAAAAAACAACCATATATGATCAACTTTATATGAACAGTGGCTTAAAGTATGTTCCCATGTTACAGATGTGCGTTTTTGTATATTAACTACAGCAAAAATATGAACCCCAGGTTTCTATTGCAGACCGGCATGCAGATCTGCCATGATTTTAATTCAATTCAGATTATCTGTGGCCGTTTAATGCACAACCTGCAGCAACAAGATAGGCTGCATATTTTAAAATCTTTAGCAATTTCATTGTGTTTTCATAAATGCTGACAGTTTTCAAGGTGAACATTGCCTAAATCACATGGCTTTCACCCCTTAACGACCGCCCACCGACTTCTGATGCCGAGCAGTGCAGGTCGTTTGTCTGTAAGCTGTCTTTTGACATTGCTTCAGACATCGAGGTTTGCGGCACCCAGTGCCGCAGCAGCGCCGAGAACAGAGCTGTACTTCAAAGCCCTGTTCCCAGCACAGCTCCTGCAAGTGTTGGGGAGCGAGGGAAAACTCTGCTCTCCTGTGCTTAACCCTTTGATTACCGCAGTCACTGATTGCAACATTATCAAAGGGCTTTCCCCAGCTCTGTCGAGTGAAACAGTTATCCCTCCATGGGATTTAAAAAAAAAACAAAAAAAACATAAGTAGCAAAATAAAAATAAAATATTTAATAAAAAATAAATTGTGCACACATTACACACACAAAAAAAAACACCTAGATATAATAGGTATCCACATGATGGTAATAACCCGTAGACTTAATCTAACAAGTTATTAAGTATAAAATGTGAATGGTGTAAAAAAAAAATACAAAAAATGTAAAAAATTCTGCAATAATATATAAGTGAACTTGAACTATTCCCCCAGCTTCATTGAAAAAATAAAAACGTTACGACTGCTCATTAACTACTCTTCAGGCATTGGACTTAAGGGGTTAAGTAACACCTGTATGCTGACGACACCCAACTTTACATCTGTGGCCTAGATGTTAATTCTCTACTCTCCCATACCAGGCTGATGTCCATATCCTTCTTTTTCTTCCTCCGTCTTCTAAAACTAAATGTGGAGAAAACTGAATTTAACATCTTTCCACCGTCCCACTCCATCCCTCCACCCGATCCCTCTATCATAGTCAACGGCTCTACACTCTCGTCAGTCCCGCAATTTCACTACCTTGGGATATCCTTTGACTTCTCTCTGTCTTTCAAACCACACATTCCAGCCCTTACCCATCTGTCATCTCAACATGAAAAATCTTTCCTGAATCCACTCATTCCTTAACTTTGATATTACAAAAATGGTAATCCATGCCCTTGTCATTTTCCGACTACTGCAACATCCTTCTCTGTGGCCACCCATTTAGCACTTTTGCTTCCCTCCAAATCATCCTCAACTCTACTGTCTGTGTGATCAACCTCTCTCCTCACTACTCCTCTGCAAATTCCTTTACAAACTACCCACTGCCCAGCAAATCCAGTTCAAGTTACTAATTATGAAATACAATTCTCTCCATAACCTCACCCCTATTCATTTCTGCCTTAATCTCTAGGTACCTCTACGCTCCTCACAGGACTTTCTTCTCTGCTCTCCTCTCGTCAGCTCCTCACACAAGAGGAGTGTCCAAGATTTTTCTTGTGCTTCCCTCATACTGTGAGCTCACTGTCTAAACAAATCAGACACTCCTCCACTTTCATTAGCCTCAAAAGACACCTGAAACCCCATCTCTTCAGGATAGCCTATTAAGTACAATAACCCTGCTGCCCATACTCCACCCCACAAACATGTTTGCCCCTCACCTTCTGTCTCTAATCATTCCTTGTAGATTGTAATCCTTCACAGGCAGTGTCCTCTCTACCTCTGTACCAGATGTTAGTCACCGTTGTACTTGTTTGACATGTGCTATATAAGCAACCCGCCTTGAATGTACAGCGCTTTAAAATAAATAACTGGGGCCAGATTTAGAAGAGCAGCGTAGCTTTTGTTAAAAGATAAATTAAGTGCATAAAAAGTATCCAATACACATTTTCATTACAAAGCTGAAACCGTATTTATTTTCTCATGGAGAAAATAACTCACATCAAAAAAAAAAAAAAAAAAAAAAAAAAAAAAACAATCTCTAGTAAATAAATTACATTCATTAGCAGTATTGTACTCAAACTAACAGAATACATAAATCCTGTCAAACAGCTGTAGTATCTGAACAATTATTGGTGGCACCAACATTACTACAGCTGAAATAACGACAAACGAATTATTATGGCAGGTTTATAAATACAAGGGAAACATGGAGTACCTAGGTGCCCATAAGTAGCAATGAGGTTAAGTATTTGAGATTTTCTAAATATATATACATATGTATGGAGATTAGGAATTATAAAGGGATGCAATGAATGCTGGTTTATTATTGACCAGAAACGGATTACTCTTCCATAATGACCTGTCACTGTGATAGTCCAATCCAGAGTTTAGATGGGTTCAGCAGTTCTCAATTATGTAATATATGTATACATAGGGTGCTTTCACACAGTGCGTTTTTGATGCATTTTTTGTGCAGGAAGGCACAGCAATTAATGCTGTACATTGCTGCACAAAAATCGCTGCAAAAATAGTGGTAAAAATCACGATTTCTGCCGGGTTTTTTGTGCAGCAATGTACAGCATTAATTGCTGTGCCTTCCCGCACAGAAACGCACCAAAAATGCACTGTGTGAAAGCACCCATACAGAAAATGGGTAAATGGGTAAGTAACTGGCTGAGTGATAGAAAACAAAGGGTGGTGATTAATGGTACATACTCAGATTGCACCCCTGTTACCAGTGGGGTACCACAGGGGTTAATATTGGGCCCTATTCTCTTTAATATAAATTAACCCCTTACCACCACAGCCAGTTTTGGCCTTCCTGTTCAAAATCTGACATGTGATACATAATAACTTTTTTACACTTGCATATCCATGTTATTCAGAGATTGTTTTCTTGTGACACATTGTGCTTCAAGCTAGAAAGAAATTTTGGCCAATAAAATCCTTGTTTATTTGTGAAAAATATCGTGAAAATTTGGAAAAATTTGCCATTTTCAAATTTAAAAAATTTCTGTGTTTAACACATTTATTCTGCTCAAAACAGTTTATAACTAGCATCTGTCCACTGTAGGTTGATCTTTTTTAAACTTTTTTTTTTTTTTTTTTTTACATTAGGGGACTAAGAGATTTAGTAGTAATTTTTCACATTTTCAAGAAAATTTGCAACTGATTTTTTTTTTAGGGACCAGTCCAGTTCGGACGTGGTTTTGAGTGGCCTGTATGTTAGATACCCCCGTAATTGACTCCATCTAAGAAACTGCACCCCTTAACGTATTTAAAACTGTGTTTAGGAAGTTTGTTAACCCAACAGGTATTTCACAGAAATTAAAGCAAAGTGGAGGTGAAATTTCAAAATTTCACTTTTTTTTGCAGATTTTTAAATTTTATCCATTATTCATTGGAACACGGTAGATGTAACCAGGGAAATGCAACTCAATATAGATTCCCCATATTCTGCCGTTTTTAGAGATATCCTGTCTGTAGCCCTAGTGCGCTATTTGGCTCAACCAGGAGCCTCAGAGTAAGATGAGCACCTACCAGACTTTGGGGTCTTATTTTAATTACGATTTTCTGCAGGCACCATTACAGGTTTGCGGACACACTAAGGTGCTAGAACTTAATAAACGCCCCTAAAAAGACCCCATACTGGAATCTACACCTCTTAAGGAATAAATCACACTGACCCACAAAGTCAAGTTATCATGTAATTTATACCGCACGGTGAATGCTATAAAAATGAAGCCCAAAAAACAATGGTGGAAATGTGCTCTCTCTCTCCACATTTTATGTGCTACATTTTTAAACGCCGTTCACCATGCGGGTTAATTAACATGACAGATTTATAGGATAGGTTGTTACACACGCAGCGATGCCAAATATGTGTACTTTATCTTCTTTTTTGGGGCGACTGGCGTTTGTAAAAGGGAAAAGGCCACTGTACGTGTTTTTATTTTATTTTTCGTGTTTGTATTTTTCCTTTTTTTTCCCCCTAACTTCTTCACACGTTTTACACATACACAGTACTGAGCCTCATTTCCTTGTCTTGACGCATTTCCAATAAAGTTGGATTTGATTTTCCACTTTTTCAGTATCGTTCCAAATTCAGAACTTCACGGGATATTAATGTTCATTGATCATTTTTATGTTTTATTGTTCTCAACTCATTCCACTATGTAAATGAATAAAAGAATTGCAACTGGAATATTTCATTCATTGAGATCTAGGATGTGATATTTTAGTGTTCTCATTTTTTTGGGCAGTGTATAATTAGTCGATGAATATAATATTTAAATGGTCAGTAACTTTTATAAAACTTCTGCTTAGTCAGTAGTATGTGAGCAGTATTCAGTTCGGGTTCAGCTTTCTGGTGATGCATGCTCAGTTCCAGTACTGGGAAGATGAGCTGTGTGTATATGAAGCAACAGCGTCTGGTAGAGGTTTTAACTAGGAACTAATGTGAGGGGCTTAGCAGTGGAAAAACACAGCTGGGAGAAAACTTGCTCTTCAGCAGGCAGGGAAATAGAGGGGATAAGAACAACCTGAAATAGATGTTAGAAATGCACGCAGGGGACGGTAGTCTGTTTCATCAGCAGCTCATGTTTGGTAGCAAATCCACATTTGATGCATTGAGGAGGAGCACATAGGGGGCAGCAGTGTGACAAAATATGTCAATTATACATGTTTAGGATGTAGGATAAGGATTTTATGGTTGCTCTATGTGAAATTACCATGCATCCCCTTTTCAAGTTTAGTGTTTTTTTCCAAATGCCAGAACAATGTACCAGATTGGCTGGTTTAGAAAACTGCTTTTATGTCGTCATAGTCGGAGAGCTATAACTTTAATTTTTCTGTGCACACAGCTGTATAGGGGTTTGTTTTATCAAAAGCGTTCTATTTGGGAATTCTGAGGTAATATTCATGACTCATCTGCAAAATTCAACTGAAAAATATCTTCTGTCACCCTAAAGGACACAGAATACTAGTTTATTACATGCAAAGCTCAGAAGACTGGTAATGCTTAAATGATATGGAAAATATTACACCTATTTTATTGTTCATTTGCTTGCTAAATACAAAATTAAGGGGATTTTACTACGAAGGCATTTCATGTCTGACTTGTCCTTCAGCTTTCAGTGTGCTCAAAAAGGGGCGTGTATAATTTGTTTGAATTGAACATATGACCCAGTAGACTTGACATCACCATGCCTTTCTCCACAGTGTGCTCACTCTAGTCAACAGTTGTCAAACTGCAACCCTCCAGCTGTTGGGAAACTACAACTCCCATCATGTCCACTGTTCTAGATTATACAAATGCATGATGGGAGTTGTAGTTTCCCAACAGCTGGAGGGCCGCACTTTGACACCCCTGCTCTAGTCAAACAAAAGTCCGTTTATGTTAAAAGCTGTAAGTAGCTACAAGTTAGGGGAGTGGTTAGTACCTCTACCTTCAACATAGAAGTCCTAGATTCAAAACCCTGCAGGAACCAAACGTGGATTTTTTTTTCAATGCATATACCCGATTGAGGTTTCTTTTTTCTTTTTATTTATTTGCACTGTTTAATTACTAAGGAGTACAAAGGACAGGAGTTGAATGAGAGCCACTGTGGTTCAAGACTCACTCAGCAGCGAGTGAGTGTTTGCGATTACTAGACAGGGCGGCAATAGTTGCCCGAGCATGTGCAGCAAGGACGAAGGAACTCTCGTCACCGGTCGTATTCCTTGGAGAGGAGATGTACACTATGGAGAACCAAGGTAGCAGCTAAAACAAAAATGCTACAGAATTTTAAATAATGATGAATGGTAAAATGTTTATTATTTAATTTTCAAGCTTCCCACATCATAGCGTTTTTTTTGGTTAACACGTTCAGTTTTTCCCTCCTCGCCTTCCAAGAGCCATAACTTTTTTCTATTTTTCTTCTACATAGACATATGAGGGCCTTTAGATTGTGGGACAAGATACACTTTATAATGGGGTCATTCACTATACCATAGAATATACTGTGAAAGCACCAAAAAATTGTAAGTGGGTCAAAATTAAAAGAAAAAAAAAAAAAAAAACAACAAAAAAAAAAGTACTTGCTCCATGTTTTAGGGTTGATACAATTCCGGTAAAATGAAATATTTAGGGTTTGCGTTATGCTATAGTACCATAAAAAAAGTTTTGAAATTTGTGCCGCAGCGCCACTTTCTGCAAATAACCTTTTTGCACTTCCACTTATAGACCTGAGTGCTAGTGCATTTTTTGCGGGCTGAAGTGTACTTTTTATTGGTACCATTTTTGGATAGATGTGAGTTTTGTGATCATTTTTATTCCAATTTTTAGGGGACCTGAAATGACTAAACACACAATTTAGTTTAGAATTTTTTTCTTCTATGGTGTTTAACGTGTGGGATAAATTATGTTATATTTTAATATATTGGACGCAGTGAAAAAAACAAAAAGCGATACATAATTCATTTGTAAATGGCAAAAGAGTGCGATTTGAACTTTTAATATATATATATTTTTACACTTTTAACCTTTTTTTTCACCTGTATTTTGGTCCTCCTAAGGTGCTGGATCACTATGGGGCACAATCATGTGTACACCCTTTTGTGTTGCACTGTATGGTTTCTCATTAATTTACGCCCAGTGTCACTAGGCAACCTTCGTCTTAAAATTTACTACTATTGCTGCTGTAGAGTTTATGCAGGTCCTCCACCTGGCTGATTATCCTTCAGAACTTAAAACAAATCCTTCAAAGCACTGTTCTTGATAGGCTCTCTTCTCCTTTTCGTCTCACTTGATAGAGTGTGTGTGTGTTGGGGTGTTCACGACCGATCAGCATGGTAAAGTAGGACAGTTTTCAAGAAGGGCAAATCATACAAGCAGAAGATAGAGAGAAAAAGTGCACACAGAGCGTTTTGCAGGGGCAGAATAATTTTGACTGTGTACAAGTATAGAGAGAAAGCAGAACAAGACTTCTGGGCACAAAGACCTCATATTCTGCTTGTATTAATGAGAGGACAATCCCAAATGTAAAAAGTCTGAAACTAGAAGCAGGCTAGGTATAAGCTTGTGGGCTAAAATTTAGTGTATGACTTTTTACATGTTAGTGGTCACCTTGAGTAAAAAAATAAATAAATAAAAATAGTACCATAATATTTAATTTACCCACTGTAGTGCTGCTGCAAAATGAAACACTTGCAGTGAGCTTCTGCAAAGATGTAATTTTTAATGGCGCCATTGACCATACCATACTTTTTTTTTAGAAAACTGATAAAAATTAGGATGAAGTGTAAGAAAAAAAAAAAAAAAACTTGTGTGCCAAGTTTTCAGGGGTTTTCTTTTTAAGTTGTTCATTCTTCTGTCTAAATGATGCGTTATCTATATTTTTCAGGTCGGTTTGAATCCGCGGGAAACCAGATATGTAGGTTTTTATTATGTCTTTGTAAAAAAAAAAAAAAAAAAAAAATAACCAACACAACTCAAATGGACCATGTAATGCTTAAATTTTCTCTCTCTACTCATATATTCATCGTAGTTTACATCCACATGATGATAGCATTTCAGAAAAATAGAAAAAGTAGGCATACTCAGACGTATCCGGTGCAAACAGATACTAACCGAACTTTCCAATCCATAAACAGCCACTATGGGCTTAGCAAGGAGATACTGGGCAGTGAGTTGGATGCAAACTATGATGAATATATGATTAAACAGAAAGAAAATTTAAGCATTACATGGTCTATTTGAATTGTGCTGAGTCAATGGGGCAGATTTATCAATAGTGTCTTACTTTTAGGCAGTGTAAAGTTAGACTAGACAGTCTTAAAATGCGCCATATTTATCATAGTGTTGATAAATCTGGCGCAGGTTAGAACTGTCTAGTCTAAGTTTGTACCACAATTAATTTGGCTTACTTTTACGCCAGAACTGCCACAAAATTCTGTTGCATTTTTTGTCACATTTAAGCCACACACCCTTTCCGTGGAACCACACTCCTTTTACGAGACCACACCCCCTTTGCTGGACGACGTGCAGAAGCATCTGAAATGATCTAAAAACGCATAGTAAATGTGGCGCAAAGCTGTTTTTTGCCGCAAATTTAGCCGAAATTCTGCCGCAACTGCCTAGATAAATCTGCCCCAATATATAGAGCGTGCAGTAGGCTTTGGTATTGACCATGTTGTAGGTACTCAGAGAAAATACAAGTTGTCGGAAACACATCTAGAGAATTTTGAAAAAAACAAAAACAAAAAAAAACCAAACATTTTCTATTTCTTAAATTTGCGCTGCACTGCCATTTTCTGCGACCCAAAAACTTTTCTTTTCTCTTCTTCTATTGACCTCGGTGAGGGTTCATTTTTTTACGGGTTGATGTGTAGTTTTTATCGTTACCATTTTGGGAATACAATTGACTTTTTGACCACATTTTATTACAATTTTTGGGGACCTAAATTGACAAAAAAAAGCCTCACAATTTAGTTTGTAATTTTTTTCTACAGTTTTCAGCATACTGAATAAATCATGTTATATTTTTATGAATTTTTAAGGAAGCGGTGAAATCAATTATGTGTAACTATTTTTTTTTTTAGTTAAATTGGGCTTAAATTGGAACGTGTATATCGGCCCGTATTTTGCGCCGTACTGCGCTCAATACGGGGCAAGACACGTCCCAGTCATTACGGTAATCCACAGTTCTCATAGAGAACCTGTGAGGGTCAGCACGAGCTCCCGAAGTCCCAGTGCAATTTTGCCGTGTAAACATACTGGAACTTTTAATATTTATTATTTTTTTTCTTCAAACTTCTTTAGACAAGCAATAAGGCAGGAAGTAAAATAAGTATTAACATGGCGGCTCTTGAAGCCTTCATTAGGCTGTCAACTGCCATGGTCACCAATCGGCACCCCACAGTGTCTAAACAGTTAAACAGCAGGGATCAGAGCCGGTAGCATCAAGTGTCAGCGAACCCCTTTGGAGCGGGTTCAGTGTGTGAGCCCACTCCATAGCTCATTACAGACAATAGGATGTACCCATGTGTCCATTGTCGGTAAGGAGTTAAGCTTGCCCGTTTTTCGTTCCTCCACGTCAACTTCAGAAACTTCCAATTCATTAAATGCTTAATTTATCATATCCACTGACAGGTGCCAAGATCATAAAATAATCCATATTATTCACTTCTCCCGGTGGTTTTAATGTTGGAGCTGCTCAGAGTGTACAATGGTTTGCAGAAATATTCATACCCCATTTTTTCAACGTTACAGCAACAAACCTAAAATATCAATAAGATTGATATAGGATTAATATGTGATATAGCAAAACAAAGCAAAAAGCATGTTAGGTGTAAAGAAAATGATACATGCTTTTCCAAATTTTGCAAATTAAAAAACTGAAAAGTGTAGCATGCAGATGTATTCAGCTCCCCAATACTTTGTAGGACCACCTTTAGCTGCAATGACAACTGCAAGTCTGTTGGAGAAGGTCTCCATTAGCTTCGCACATCTAGAGATTGGAATTTTTTTGCCCATTCTTCTTTGGAAAATAATTCTAGCTCAGTGTGTCTGGTTGGTGACCATTTGTGACCAGCAATTTTCAAGTCCTGCCACAGCATCGCAATGGGATTTAGGTCTGGACTTTGGTCCATTTCAACACATGGATATGCTTTGATTCAAACCATTCCATTTGGCTGTATGTTTAGGGTTGTTGTTCTGCTGGAAGGCAAACCCAGGGCCCCAATCTCAAGACTTGTGTAGCCTCAGGCTTTTCTCCAGGATTGTCATGTACTTTGCTTAATCCAATTTCCTTTAAACCCCCCCCCCCCCCCCCCCCATCAACACTGACCAGCTTCCCAGTCCATGCTGAAGCAAAGCATCCCCCGAGCACGATGCTGCCACCACCATGCTTCACGGTGGGGAGGGCGTGTTCAGAGTGACGTGTTTGCTTTCCTCCACACATAGCATGTAGTCAAAAAAGTTCAATTTTCAGTTTTGTGCTTGTGGTGTCCCCTACATAGTTTATTGCAAAATGGGACTTTTTATGGTTCTTATGGATCTCTGCAGCTACTCCAGAGTGACCCTGGGCCTCTTGAATGCTTCTCTAATTCGTGCTCTTCTTGTCTGGAATGTCAGTTTAGGTGGACAGCCATGTCTTGGCAGGTAAACCGTTGTGCCATACTCCTTCCATTTACGGATGATGGACTGAACAGTGCTCTGTGAGCTATTCAGAGCTTGGGCTATTTATTTAAAACCTAATCCAGCAACACATTGCCACAACTTTATCACCAAATTGATTGATGGGTTTCTTGTTTTTCATGATGCTGTATAACATAACTTATGTTATCTAACAAACCTTTCATGACCTCGCAAAACAGCTGTAGTTATACGGAGAATAAATTAAAAATGTACTCTATTATTTTTTAAAGGCAATTTGGTCACACTGGTTTTACTTTGGGTGATCAGAGTACAGTGGGCTGAATATATGTGCACACCATACTTTCCATTTTTTTTAAATGGCAAAAATTTGAAAAAGCATGTATCATTTTCTTTACACTTCACAAATACTTGCTATTTAGTGTTGCTCCATCACATAATACATTTAAGTTTGTGGCTGTATCGTTTAAAAAGGAGGACCAGATCAAGGGGTATGGATACTTTTGCATGCCACTGTATTTTTTATAATATATCTATTTATGTCTGTAAAAAAAAAAAAATGTTAAATTATTATTACGCACTTCCAATTGCTGTTCCTTTTCATCGAGTACCTCCTTCTGAGATCGCAGGAAATCTGCAAGCATTCTTGTAAGCTGTTTACGGTCATCAATCTCCGCTGCTAATCTCCCATTGTAATCTGCAAGGAGCATGCAGGCATCATCCACCATCTTCGAAAGTTGATCACCAGAGGCCTTATCTAGAAATAAAAAGCAACATCCTTTCACTTAACCCAACCCAAAATGTCACCATCTGCAACAGAAACAACCTAAAACTACCAGGTAGTCTGCAAGTGACTCTGCAAGGACATTCTGGAATAGTCTTCCAGAGTCTGCAGAGGCACAGAATTCATGCAGCTACAAGTGTTTAGAGCCAGTTGTCAGTTTATTACATATTCTGTCTTCCCGATCGCTGTATAAACAGTACTCAATAAGTGTAGAGAATACAGCTCAGCAGGAATCATGTGATCACATGATCTAGCAGGAGCTAATTTTTAAGAGACCCGGATCTGCACTTATGTTAGTGCTGGGGGCTATATCACTGTGACTGGGGTTAGTGTAAAATGTCTTTTTTTTTAACCTTAAAGGGAGGACAATGTTTAAATAAAAAAACAAAGAAAAACAATACAGACAGCAGAAAACAGTAACTATTATCCTCTGACAACCCTAAAACTAGATGTCATTTTAAAACATTATGGGGCACAATATGTAAAATAAATAAATAAAAGTCAAGACAAAATAAAAAATGTAATAACAGAAAAAAAAGCACTGACAGTCCAAACAGTAACCTATAGGGCCACCCCTTTATGATGCTAAAACCATATAATCACTTACAGTATAAGAATGCCTGTAAAAATTACACTAAAGTATGTTTATCCAAAAGACATTCCTAATTTTTCTTAATAGCAAAAAAAAATAAAAAATGCCCCAAAACTGAAAAAAAGGGAAGCCTGTAAAATAAACAAAAAATTAAGCTGTGTGTGTCACGGGGAAAAAAAAAAAAAAATCTTAAAATTATTCAAATAACCAGGTACAAGAAAGGGTTGTAGTTTTCAAATCTGCCATGTACTAGCACTCAACTTCTTTGGTCGACCATAGCGAGGCCTGTTCTGAGTAAAACTTGCCTTGTTAAACCGCTGTATGGTCATTGTGCTGCAGCTGAGTTTCAGGGTGGTGGCAATCTTCTTATAGCTTGGGCAACCTTTCTGTAGAGAAACAATTCTTTTTTCCAGATCCTCAGAGCTTTTTTTGCAATTAGGTGCCATTTAACACACCTGCTCCCCATTCACACCTGAGACCTTGTAACACTAACGAGTTGTATGACACCATGGAAGTGAAATGGCAAATTGGGCAAACTCGCTTTTGTTGATAGCAGTTTAGATCTTGAAGGCTGTGTGTTTAGATTTGAGGGCACACCAAGTTTAGGCCCCGTTCACACGGCTTATTTGCCGACGGATTGGCGCCGTATTCCGCGCCGGATTTGCGCTTCAATACGGCGCCAATCCGTCGGAGTCATTACGGTAATCCACTGCTCTCATTGAGAACAGTGGAATCCGTCGCTCCTCCCCGCTCGGCAAATCCGCCGCGGGGGGGAGAAAGTGACATGCACATTATTTACGGCGCGGACGCGCCGTAAACAATGCATTGTCTATGGGGCCGGGAGCGGCGCCCCCGCCGCGCTCCGGCCCCGCCCCCGTCCCGCCCCGTATTCACGGCGGATTTGTGCGCTCAATACGGCGCACAAATCCGCCGTGAATAAGCCGTGTGAACACGGCCTTACACTGTACACTGACTACTTTACATTGTATCAAAGTGTTAGATCTTCAGTGTTGTCCCATAAAAAGAAATACAATATTTACAAAAATGTGAGGGGTGTAATCACTCGTGAGATACTGTACATGCATGTTTGACAATTATAAACTGCTTTAAAAAAATACATCCACAGGTGTGCCCCTAATTAACTCCGATGTTGCCAATAAATCAGAAGCTTCTTAAGACATCATATGGGCTGTCCCAAATTGTTTAAAGGCATAGTAATCCTGGTGTATGCAAACTTCTAACTTTGCAGAAAATTATATAAAATTCTCTCATTATTCTGGCATTTGGCAAATATAAATAATTTTGGTAATCCTAATTGACCTAAAACGGGTAAGGTTTATTCTGATTTCATGTCAGATAGTGAGAAAAACATGCATATGCTTCTTTTCATCTAGTGTATGTAAACTTCTGGTTTCAACTGTACGAGTGCTGCCAGCATTGCTGCAGCGGTTAAAGGGGTGGGAGATCAGCTTGTCAGTGCTTAGACCATACACCTCAAACTTTATCAAATTTGTCTGCATGGATGTTGTCCCTGAAGGAAGCCTTTTCTAAAGATGATGCACAAGAAGGCCTGCAAGCAGTATGAAGACAAGCAAACAAAGAACTTTGATTACTGGAAGCATGTCTTGTGGTCTGATGAGACCAAGATAAACTTCTTTGGTGCAGATGGTGTCAAGCGTATATGGTGGCAACACAGTGAGGAGTACAAAGACAAGTGTGTCTCGCCTACAGGCAATGATGGTGATGGGAGTTTCATGGTTTTGGGGCTGCATGAGTGCTGCTGGCTGTGGGGAGCTACAGTCCATCGAGGAAACCATGAATGCCAACATGTACTATGACATACTAAAATGGAGAATGATTACTCCTCTTCAAAAACTGGGCTGCAGGGCAGTATTCCAACAGGACAATGACCCTCAACACACACCTCCAAGATGACCACTGCCTTGCTAAAGAAAACCAGGCTAATGGTGCTGGACTGGCCAGGCATGTCTCCAGACCTAAACCCTATTGAGCATCTATGGGGAATCCTGAAACAGAAGGTGTAAGAGCAAAAGTTCCCTAACATCCAACAGCATTGCGATGTCATCAGAGGAGTGGAAGAGGATTCCAGTGGCAAGCTGTGAAGCTTTAGTGAACTCCATTCCCAAGAGAGTTCAGACCGTGCTGGAAAATAATGGTAGCCACACAAAATATTGACACTGGGTACAATTTGTCCATTTTCACTTAGGTCCAGTCACTTTTGTTGGCAGCAGTTTAGAGGCTGAAGGCTGTAGGTTGAGTTATTTTGAGGGCACACCAAATTTACACAGTTATAAAAGCTGCACACTAACTATAGTGCATCAAAGTGTCATATCTTCAGTGTTGTCCCATAAAAAAGCAATTTAATAGTTAAAAAAAATTGAAGGGTGTGCTCACTTTTGTGAGATACTATTATCACTCTATATACAGTATATATAGAGTGATATATCAACAAAAAAAAAACCACAAATGTACCTGGTCAAGAGCGAAAATGTCCTAGTCATGAAGTGGATAAACGTTTCAACAAACTTTGCATAAATCAATACTACATCTTTGTGATATGTCTGCCTTGTGTTCACAAGCTTACTGAGGGATCAAGTTACATGCTGCCCATCGAGTCGATAGAGAAGGGCAGGGAGATGAGACCGGTATGGCTGAAGAAAGACAAAGAGATAGAGACACCTTTGGTAAACTCTCTCCAGTAAGCTTACAGCTCAATAGTGCTCTATAATGATATTTGTACTGCTGCTTCAAACCATATGCTAGAAAAGCAGGTAAATGCTTGTCTAGGTGTGTTCTATAGAGGACAATGTAATATACAAGGAATAAGACAGAAATGATGCTATTCCTTCGTCTACACAACAACTTTTCTACAAAGTTACCCGACAGTACAGGCATGCTTTACGTGCTATAACCACCTACCAGTAATTTTATCCAAAAGTGACACATCTTGTACTTCCACAGGTAAAGAGCCTATCCTCTGGTGTACAGCTGCATCTCCAGAAGCTGCATTTTCAAGTTCTTGCAATGCACGTATAAGATCGGTTGTCTAAAAGTATGAGAAAAAAGCAGGTAACGTTCTGGACATTAATAGCTTAGATTGCAGAGTACATCTGATGTTACAATAAAGGGGTTCTCTCACTAGGCTGTGTAACAAGCATTTTATACTCACTCTGTCTCGTCAAGTCGTGGATAGTTCTATAGCAGTGCTTAGCATATTTAGGTTCTAGCTGAGCCATCACACAAGTGCTGGAGATGTGATCTCTCTTCAGTCAACACAAGGTAAATGTTTGCTGTGAGAACTGAAAACAATGGCTATATCTGTAATCTGGTTAGAGATAATTAGTTTTTCTCCAGTGTGAGGAAGTGAGCTCTGTCCTTCCATGAAGTGATATCACTCTCTGCTCTAAACTCTCTCTTCTAATCAAATAACAGAGTTCTGTCTGGTAAGACAGGTTACTAGAAACCGGTTTGCACTGAGAGCACATACAATTTCTCATCTCTTGACTAAAGTAAAATCTACTGACCAATGTATTTAGAGACATTCTTCCTTTAACTGTCCCTTTATGTTGTAAGCTAATCTTTGGAGTGAGAAAACTCCTTCAACTACATGCTGACCCTCCATAGACTATAAGGGTATGTTAACACGCCGTGTTCAGTCCACGTGAACATTAGATGCGTGTTTGTATCAATCTTTCGGACCCAAACACGCATCTAACAATGTGCAGTGTGATTTACATTGCTTTCAATGTAAAACACACATCGGCGTTCAGACAAGTGATCGCTGATGCGTATTTACTTGCATCTTTCAGATCCGTTCAAAGAATGGTCATGTCAATTCTTGATCCGAAAGACGTGACGGGAGCCCTATTTAAAACTATAGGGTGCGATCCTGCTACAGCCAAAACGCATCCAAACATGCAACTGTGTGTTGGATATGTTTTGGAACTAATTGACGCAGCATTTTTTAATGCAATTTTCGGATACAAATACACCCTGTGAACATACCCTAAATGTTCGGGCAGCAGCAATTTAACGCTACACGAACATTTTAGAATGTCTGTGCAGAAAGCGCAGCTGTACACTAAGGGTATAATAATAATTAATAATAATCTTTATTTATATAGCGCCAACATATTCCGCAGCACTTTACAATTTGGAGGATGTAGGTACAGAAAAAAGAAATACATTGCACAATGAAAAGCTACTTACAGATGAGACACAAGGTGAGAGGGCCCTGCTCGCAAGAGCTTACAATCTATTAGGGGTATGTTCACATGGCTGATTCTGATGCGGTTTTTGAAGTGTTTCCGCTCCCAAAACAGCATCAAAACCTCACCTGAAACAAGCTTCTTTGGAAGAGGTTTTAGATGCATTTCTTGGTGCGTTTTTTGACAAGGTTTTGGATAAGGTTTTCAACCCATTCAAATTAATAGCCAGGTCAAAAAACGTGCCGAAAAACGCGCCTAAAACACACTGCAAGAATTGACATAACACTTCTTTTCAGCACCCAAAACAGGTTCCAAAGAAGCGCGTAAAAACCTTGTCGTGTATGAACTACAATACAACGATGTTTTAGATAGGAATCAATTAAATGAACTGGGGGTGTTTTAGGTGCGGAAACGCTCCGAAAACCGCATCCAAATAAGCATACCCTAAGAGTATGTTCACACGCCGTATTTCAGGACGTATTTCAGAGCATAACTGCACTGCAATACGCCCAGAAATATGTCCTGTAACTACAGTAATCATTGCTCTTATAGAGAGCTATGATTATCCTCCGTCTTCCCCGACATGTATTGAGTGGTGGGAGAAAGAACTGACATGTCACGTCTTCACAGCGTTTACGTGCCTGGGATAATGGAGGCGAATGCCTCCCCCCTTTACAAGTATGCGTTGGCCAACGTATACTTCTAACACATCCAGCGTATTGCAGCGTGTACTGTAAGCACCGCAATACGCCGTGCGAACATATCCTAATTGTGCAGCTGTGCGGTTGGAGAGCCGCTTGTCAGTGATGTTCTCTACTGAGAAGACTGTTACTGACCCCGCCTTATCGCTCGCTGTGTACACACAGATGAGCAAGGGAGCTTTTTTTTTTTTTTTTTTTTTTTATATTTTCCCTCACATAAACAGGGACTAGTAAATGAAATAATCCAGGCAAAACTGACATGCGGTTATAACTTGTGGAGAGCTTGAGAAAGATTGAATGAACAGCCCCTTACAAAGCATCACCTGTGTCTGGACACACATTGTGGGGCTGTAGGATTATTATTTTAAGCAACTTCTAGAAGCAATCCACGAAATCCAAGTGAACCAACCCTTTGGACCTGCACAAGATAAATAACAGTCCAAAGGTTTTACTTCCGATCTGAGACTCACCATTAGCTGAATTCCATGGCAAAATGTAAAACATTCCATGATAGATCTTTCATTTTCCATCAAAAGAAGAAATCAGTGCGATTGCGAAACTAGTATTGGAAAGTAAAACGGTTCTGAGAAAGGGCTCTACAGCAAATGATCAATTCTATGGGATCTGCAGCCCAAAATGCATCTCACCAACAACTGAGGGGTGACTATTTTTGAAAATGACTGCTTTTCAAACACACAGCTTAATGCCACAGCCAGTTTTGAGCTCTATGACAGAGCCCTATTTTTGAAAACTGATGTGTCACTTTATGCGAGAATAACTTTTTAAGGATTTTATCTATCCACGCGATTCAGAGATTGTTTTACCTTGACACATTGTGCTTTAAAGTTAGTAATCTTTTTTCCCCCATGCACTTCTTTTTTGTTTGTGAAAAATATCAAACGGTCGTGACAATTTGGAAAAATTTGCCATTTTCAAAGTTCAAAAATTTCTTTCCAGCCATTCTAGATGCTGGCCTTTTGAATAGGTCTTATTGATACACTCTTAATGCAAATTATGTATTCTTGTATCTGTACCCTGTATTCTTGTCCTGAATATGCAAGGTCATTGCTTTGGTGGGATCTGTCCTATTCTTACGGTATCATTCTCATTTGCTTGTGACTCAAACTTATATCTATCATAACATGGCTTTTCTGCTTTGTTGCAGAGTTTTGTTCTTTATATTGTTACAGTTGTGCTCAAAAGTTTATATACCACGGCAGAATTTTTGCTTTGCCTTTTTTTGAGAGAATATCAATAACAAAAACTTTTTTTCCACTCATGGTTCGTGGTTGGGTGAAGTCATTTATTGTCTAACTACTGTGTTTTCTCTTTTTAAATAATAATGTCAACCAAAAACATCCAAATGACCCTGATCAAAAGCTCACACACCCTGATGATTTTGGCCTGGTAACATGCACAGAAGTTGACACAAAAGGGTTTGAATGGATACTATAACATCCTCACCTGTGACCTGTTTGCTTGTAATCAGCCACTGACGTTTCTGGATTGAGAGTCATGGGGAAAACAAAAGAATTGTCAATCAAACTACGGGAAAACGTAGCTGAACTGTATAAAACAGGAAAGGGATACAACAAGATATCCAAGGAATTGATAATGTCAGTCAGCAGTGTTCAAACTGTAATTAACAAATGGAAAATCAGGGGCTCTGTAAGAACCAAACCACGGTCAGGTAGAAGAAAAACCCACAAATAACATCAGCTGAAATACAGGACTCTCTGAAAACTAGTGGTGTGGCTGTTTCAAGATGCACAATAAGAAGGCACTTAAGAAAAATGGGCTGCATGGTCGAGTCACCAGAAGAAAGCCATTATTGCACAAATGCCACAGAGTATCTCACCTACAATATGCCAAAAAGCACAGAGACAAGCCTCAAAACTTCTGGAACAAGGTCATTTGGAGTGAGGAGACCAAAAATCAAAACTTCTTGGCCACAACCATAAACGTTACATTTGGAGAGGTGTCAACAAGGCCTATGATGAAAGGAACACCATTCATGCTGTAAAGCACGGAGGTGGATCGCTGAGGTTTTGGGGATGTGTGAGCTACAAAGGCACAGGAAACTTGGTCAAGGTTGAAGGAAAGATGAATGCAGCACGTTATTGGCAAATGCTGGAGGCAAATTTGCACTCATCAGCCCGGAAGCTGCGCATGGGACATACTTGGACGTTCCAACATGACAACAATCCAAAATACAAGGCCAGGTCGACCTGTCATTGGCTACAGCAGAACAAAGTGAAAGTTCCGCAGTGGCCATTTCCGTCTCCTGATCTCAATATCATTGAGCCACTCTGGGGAGATCTCAAGTGCGCAGTTCATGCAAGACAGCCCAGGAATTCACAGGAACTGGAGGCTTTTTGCCAAGAAGAACGGGCAGCTTTACCATCTGAGAAAATAAAGAGCCTCATCCACAACTACCACAAAAGACTTCAAGCTGTCATTGATGTTGGAGGGGGCAATACAAAGTATTAAGAACTGGGGTATGTAAACTTTTGATCAGGGTCATTTGGATGTTTTTGGTTGTCATTATGATTTAAAGAGAGAAAATGGTAGTTTGACAACAAATGGCTTCACCCAACCACTAACCATAAGTGAGAAAAAAAGTTGTGTTATTCATATTCTCTGAAAAAAGGCCAAGAAAACAAAAATTCTGCAAGGGTATGTTAACTTTTGAGCACAATCGGATGTATTTTACATGATTCTATTTAAAAAACCCAATAGAAATAATAGGTTTAAAAAAAAAAAAAAAAAGGCCTGCATGTAAGACAGTTATACCAACCAAAATAGCTTGTAACTAGCATCTATCATGTCTCCTGTACGTAAAAAAAAAAAAAAATTATGTTAACGACATGAGGCATTTTTTTTAAATTTAATAGCAAATTTTCAACACAAATTTTTATAGCGAATTGTCCAGTTTTGATGGTCCTGTATGTTAGACACCCTCATAAATGACAATTTCAAAATATTTTTTTGCCCATTATTCACTGGAACACAGTAGATATTAACAGGAGAACCCAACTCAAAATTGATTCCCTCGATTCTGCCATGCTCAGAACTATCCCATAAGTGACCCTAATGCGCTATTTGACTCAACCACAAGCCTCAAAATAGGAGTAGCACCTACAGGTTTGCAGACACACTAAGGTGCTAAACCTTAACCCCTTAAAGACACAGCCAGTTTTGGCCTACCTGACAGAGCCCCATTTTTTACGTCTGACGTGACACTTTCTGGGAGAATAACTTTTTGATGCTTTTACTTATTCATGCAATTCAGAGACTGTTTTCTCGCGACACATTGTGCTTTAAGTTCATAAGACATTTGTGAAAAATATCAAAATATTGTGAAAAATGTGCCATGTTAAAACTTACAAAATTTCTACGTGTATGACAGATAGTTATTCCACTCAAAATAGTTTAAAACTAGAATCTACCGTATGTCCACCGTAGGTTGGCATAATTTTTAAATGTATTTTTATTTACTTTATTTTTTTTTACGATATTAGGGGGCTTAGAAAATTAGTAGTCATTTTCAAAAAAATTTGCAATATACATGTCTTTAGGGACCAGTCCAGTTCTGACGTGGTTTTGAGGCGTCTGCGTATGAGATACCCCCATAAATGTCAACCTACATCCCCGTAAAGTATTCAAAACAGCATTTAGGCGTTTTACAGAAATTAAAGCAAATTGGAGGTGAAATTTAAAAAATGTAACTTTTTTGCAGATTTTCAATTTGTATTCATTAGAACATGGTAGAGGTAACCAGGGAAATGCAACTTAATATTGATTCTTCCAATTCTACCGTTTTTAGAGATATCCATATGTGGCTCTAGTACACTATTTGACTCAACCACAAGCCTCAGAATAGGAAGAGCACCTACTCTACTTTTGGGTCTTCTTTTCATTACAAATTTTCTTTAGGCGCCATTACAGGTTTGCAGACACCCTAAGTTACTTAATAAACACTCCTAAAAAGACCCTGTATTGGAAACTATACCTCTT
Source organism: Phyllomedusa bahiana (assembly GCA_025379985.1). Taxonomy (NCBI): domain Eukaryota; kingdom Metazoa; phylum Chordata; class Amphibia; order Anura; family Hylidae; genus Phyllomedusa; species Phyllomedusa bahiana. Next base: position 47,109 of record JAODAL010006435.1, on the reverse strand, counting down.
AAGGAATATATCCAGGGTTGTAGTGAATATATTAACTCCACAAGCGTTTCACAATTTTTTTTTTATTTTTATTTTTTTTAACATTAGGCTGTGAAAATTAAAAATGTATTTTTTTCCACAATCTGCAATTTTAGCTTAAAATGTTTCATTTTTACAAGGAATCTTGGAAAAAAGCACCCCAAATTTTGTCACTCAATTTATTCTAAGTTTTGCCAATACCCTTTATGTGGGTGTAAACTGCTGTTTGGGCTCATGGCAGGGCATACAAGGGTGGGAGCGCTATTTGGCGTTTGGAACACAGATTTTGGTGGGTGCCATGTTGAATTTGCAAAGCCCATATAGTACCAGAAAAGGTGTAACCCTCCAGGAGGTCATCCAATCTTGGATTTAACACCCTTGTGGATCTCATCTAGGGGTATATTGTGCATTTTGGGTGCACAGGTGTTCCATAGTTTTTAGCATTTGGCTATGAAAATGGAGGTGGGGGGGAAATAGGACAAGCATTGTTTTTTGGCTTCATTTTTAAAGCGTACACCGTGTGGTATAAAAGACATAATACCTTTTCTATGCGGGTAAGTACAATTACAAATGATATAAATTTTATATAGGTTTATGTTTTATTACTTTTATACAATAGAAATGAAAAAACTGCATTTTTATGTCATCATAGTCTGATCGCCATAACTTCATAACTTTTATCTTTCTGTGTATGGAGCTGTGTAGGGGCTTGTTTTTTGTGAGATCAGTTGCCGTTTTTATTGGTATTGTTTGGGAGACTAAGGCAGGGTGAAGAAAATACTGCAATCCTGGTAGTTTTTATTTTATTTTTTTTTTTTTTAACAGTACTCACTGTACCGTAAACGTGACAAGATAGTTTTACTCTGTGGATCGATAGGCTTACAGCGATAACCAATTTATAATGTTCTTTTTATGCTGAAGAGCTTTAAAAAAAATTGTTTTTACTGTGTAAAACAATATTTATGCATTGCTATCTTCCAATAGCCATAACTTTATTTTTCAGAGCTATATTACTTCCATGTGCATTTTTGGTGGCTTTTTATGTATCAGAATCAACCATCGCAATTCTGCCCTTTTTTAAGTTTTTTTTTTTTTTTTTTTTTTTTTTTTTTTAACATAGCAGTCACTTTGTGGTTTAAATTACGTGACAGATTTATAGGCCAGGTCATTACGCATGTGGCAATACCAAATATGTGTACTTTTTTTTTTTTTGCAGAAATTAATTTTTATTGGGAAAAGGGCACTGCACATGTTTAATATATATATGGTTCCCATCCCCCTCTATTATTTATTTGACTTGTCCCCATAGGGGACTACGCTCCACAATGATTAGTTCGCTGGTGTAATACAATGCAGTACATCTCTGTACTGCATTGCATTATAATGGTCAATCATCATATTCAGCCATGCCCTCGTACACTGATGGATATAGGAGTCCCATCCCTCTGTCATTCTTCTTAGATGTGCAGTTGCATTGACCGCGGCATCTAGGAGGTTAATTGGCCATGACTGGAGTAAACCGCTGGTTTCATGCGCCAATTATGTGGGCTCTGCTTTGGAGACTATCTTCAGAACATACCGACACATCATGTGTCAGGAACCCCTTCCACGACCATGATGTATACTGGTATGTCAAATATCGGTAAGAGGTTAAATGAAAATAAAAGAGTAAGCTGATGGTGCTGAATGAAAAAATAAAATTAATAAAAATATCTTGCCCTCAAATATCTTGTTGGCTTTCTTTTTCTCCCGAAAGCAACGTCACTGCTGCAGCGGTCATATGCCTTCGTCCTACTTCCATGTTTGGAAGTCAACAGCATAGAACCGTGATGTAAGGCAGAGGCATGTGACCACTACAGCCAATCAGCGGCTGCAGCAGCTGATTGTAAAAGTGAAAGTAAGCAAGGAGGAAGATAAATATAGCTTTTTTTTTTTATAAAAAAAAAAATTGGGAACAAGCAGCTTACATGTTCATTTTTACATGAACTGGACAACCCCTTTAATTTTAGGTAAGACATTTAGGTCCCCTACTATTGTTCACGGTAAACCAGAAACTTAAATGTACATACTGAAGACCATTAAAAATTCGTGCAATACCTGTGGAGGTTCCTCTGGTGTCATCTTTGATAAATCTTCATCCTCGTCATCCTCATCTTTGTCAATCTTTACTTCTTCATATGGTCGCTTTTTGTTTTTTTTCTCACCATCTTTAAAGTCAAAGTTAAAAGTTATTCTTAGTAGTAAAACTGAAAAGTCCAAGAATTGTATATTATGTAGTATAAACGAGGATAAATTAATGCAACTGCAATACAGCTATAAACTAATATTTAGCAACGTTATTCCCTTGCTTCTCAAAGCACTTCTTCCATTGATGCAGAAGCGTCTTAATGGCCTCAGAAAAAAATAATTTCTAGGCTGAGTAGCAAACCACATATGCACCACTTCTTTTGGTTTTTAGTCCTAGAGAAATAGGTCTTCTTGAGTGGACTAAACAGGTGATGGATTGGAGGAATAAGATTTGACTTTACAGAGGGTGAGCCAATACCAGACACCAGTTTCTGGAGGATTTCAACAGTATGGACAGCAGTAGTTGGGTAAACTTTGTCATACAACGTTTGCTTCAAATTGCAGGCTTCACTCTCGGGCAACCATTTATTTTTTCTATCCTTTTGTAGACACTCTGTTTAATCAATACATTGTTCCAACATTGTGCGAAAGATCTTTGATGGCTTTTTGCCCCGATACATCTTCAGACTACAAAAAAACAGATAATTGAATACAGTTCTTCTTTGGTGCAGAGAGGGGAGATGTCATGGTTACCAGTGGGACTGAAACTTTAAACCTGCACAATAGTGGTAAGAAAGACAATACGCCTAGCAACGTGTGCAAAAAAACAACAAAACTAGTAGCACAAATTGATATGTTCAGATAATTTTTAGTTGGAAAAACCTGTTGCGGGATTTTCAGCAGAAATCGCAAGTTATACCACCGTATTTCTTCTGAGGAGATTCACTTTGTAGTGCTGATGAGCCCCAATACAATGGGGTTAAGTTACATCCAAGCCCTCTGATGTGGACTCTGATATGACTGCATCAAAGAAGGGTAATTGTTTTCCCCCATGCATTGCAGATTTCCCATTGTTGTGAAGGAGAAGTAGATTTCAATGCAGAATCTGCATCAACAATCTCCATGTAAACATAACCTAACTGAAACCTCAAAAGCTATCTTACTAGTTCTAGGCAAGCTAATAAAGGGGGTTCAAGGAATCAAGCATATAATAGAAACAGTAAGAAGATCACAATAATATAGCATCAATCTTCTCTTTCACATGTCTGAATCCAAAAGGTAAGTGCTAATTATAAAGGAAAAGTGTGCCACGATCGTGGATCTTTGTATTTTACTACATTTCACTTGATGGATCAAACTGTAATCAACTATGTGACTGTGGGGAAAAACATGATGGGCCCTGATTAAATGCAGATTATGTTGCATAGGGGAGAAATTATTTTATCGATTAGTGGGCAAACTGAGACTTGTAGAGGAAATAGCCTATACTTACACAAAGCCTTCTTGAAGTGTTCCAATATATCATTCTCATAGACAGCTCTTTCTTCCCAAATTGATAATACCCTTCCCAAGTGTTTTTTGCAGCCTTCATCTGCTTCACTGCATAAAGATGGTAACAACATTTTATTATTTCACAATAAGCCTGTAGATCAGGCTGAGTTTACATTGGCATTTGTTGCATATCTGGTCATATTTAGCAGGAAAAACAGTGTTGCGTAGCCCGCTATTTTTTAATTTCAAGCGACAAACTCTTCATTGGTTCTTGATGAACCCTACTTTAAAGGGAAAGTGTCATCAAAAAAGTGACATTGTTTAACTCATGTTTTTTGTGTTAAACACATTTTTAAGAATTTTTGGTTATGTTTTTTTTCCATATCATTTAGTTTTTTTTTTCAACTCTTAAAGGGGTTGTCTCACTACAAAGATTGTCATTCAATTTAAAGATCTTCAAAAAACAAGCAAGTTTGCAATATACGTCAATAACAAATCTACTGATTTCTAGATAACTTGTTTTTAGTGGCTCCAGGGGCTGCTGAGGTCTCTATAGTCACCGACCTGCTTGTTCTCCCTCATAGGCTGCATCTCCAGCATCTTATCACAGCAGGTCGAGTCGGAGCGAGCGCACACGCAAGTTTAACTATCTCCTGTCCATTCTCTCTCTGTCCTCCCTCTGCCTGCTGCACAGAGCAGTGATTTAGAGCAGGCATACTAGCAGCCCCTGTCATTTCCCCTGCTGCCTTATCCATGTCTCAGCCTAATTATTCACTGCTGTTAACTATTTCCTGCCCATGTCATTCAGCTCTGAGTCTGCCTAATTAGCATTCACTCTCCTGTTTACCTAACCAGCTTCACTGCTGAAGTGAATGATTCCAGCAGGAAATCATCAACAGTCAGTGAATAGTAATAAAGCAGAGACACAGACAGACACAGCAGTGAGATAACTTCATGAAAATACAACAGGCCGCCCAGTCCCAGCAGCTAGTACCAAAGGAGGATCACATCAGAGATTATTTGAATCGCTTCCCCCCCTGCCCAATTCCCTGTGCTGGGAACCCCTGGACAGGGTAATCGCCTGCCCTGCGTGCTGTCATGTATGGGGAGAGAAATATGTGCTGTGTACACGGTGGATGCTATTGAATGGTCAGCAGCAGGGGAAAGAACTCTGTGATCTGAGATCTTCTCCCTTCCAATGCTGTTTTAGCATCGGGAGCGAGCGCAGCAGCATGACGTCACCTAGATGAAGGGAGGGGGGAGAGGACTCGAGGAAGCCAGTACTCCCGCCCATGATTTCAAAACTCCAGCTCTTAAGACAGCACCAAGGAAGGGTGAAATTCAGTCGTGAGACAACCCCTTTAAGTCCTGCAGTTTTCACCTTGGCCATTGGGCTTAGTAATAGTCTGATACTTCCTATTCTGTAGAAAGAAATTTTCAATAGTCTGCTCATGATCAGTATAAGCAGGGTTACACAGAGATGATACCAATGTGTATTGATAACACAGGATCCACCAGTCACAATAGACACAGCTGCCCCTCTCTGCACACTTACTTTTTCCCAGGTCACAGAGCATGCCTAGAAAACTCTCCTATAGAAGTCAAAGGGACTGATGCAGTTCACAAGCTCCTATGTGCATGAAGCTGCTGTAGCTCTCTTAATGCTGTTAAAAGCAGTGCAAGCAAGAATGCTGTCCCCACAATCATGTACAAACAGAACTGAGAAATCTAGAATAAATAAAAACAGCTAAGAAGTAAAGAATATGGATCAGTATCTGGTTCTAATAAGTATAAAACAAAACTGGCGACAGTTCCTTTAAGGTGAACCTATCAGGGGTTTATGCTGGCCTGAGAGCAGGATGTGATAGAGGAAAAGAAACTAAGCTCTGTGATATATAGGTTTATATGATTCGAAGCAGGATTTCTGAGAGAAAACTGAAAGTTAAAGTACTGCTCACTCCACCCACATACAGTGACTGACAATGTGCTCTGTACACACGTTGATACAGGGAAAGCTGTTAATCACTGCATATGGGTGGAGTAGGCATGTCGTCACATAAAGGGGTTTTGCCACGAAGTAAAATTGACGTGGGAAGCTTGCAAATGAAATAAACATTTTCACCATTCATCATTATTAAAAATTCTGCATCGTTTTTGTTTTAGCCGCTCCTTTAGTGATCCATTGTTTACAGCTCGTCTCAAGCTGCTACGACCAGGGCCGAGAGCTCCTCAGTCCTGGTCGGACATCACCTCTCCTCTCAGGCAGCTACTGAGTGTTCAAACACCAGGCGCTGTCACTCTACTCCCGTCCTGTGTACTCCGTTAGTAATTAGTCAAATGGTACAAATAAAAAAGAAACCTCAAAGAGGTCTGTGCATTGATTAAGAGAAAAACCTAGGACAGCGATTTGAACCTAGGACCCTTGTGCTGTGAAGCAAAAAATTACCTCTCAGCTACTCAATGCTTTTCATAAACATACCTTTCTTTGACTACAGAGAGGAAAGGCATGGTGATGTCAGCCTGCTGGTCACATGAGATGCAGTTCAAACAAATCACACACGCCCCCTTCTGAGCACACAGAGTTGAAGAGCTGGATACAGGATGTATGAAATGAAATCGTGGCAAAACCCATTTAAGGAAAACTTGGGTATAATAAAACCGCTTGAATTTTGGATGTGCTGTCCAGTTTTCCTTTTTTGGATTTGCCATTTGACCCATGGACTGGGCGTACGGACGAGCACCCATTTATATACATGTTTCCAGTGCTGCTTGTTTTTTGTCTTTTATCTTTAAGGAGTCCTGTCTGGATTATCACTTCTTGTTATTTACAAATCCTGCTTCATATCATATAGACCTATATATCACAGCACTCAGCTTCTCTCCCTCCATCATATCCTGCTGTCAAGTATGGTAACATACACCAACTGACAAGTTTACTATACGGGTGGGGAAGCTGCTCTATCTGTTGGGCGGGAAAATGACCTAATAAAATTTTTTTTTTTTTTTTTTTTTTTAGCAGCCAAGTCCGATACTGTGTGTTAGTCACATTCACTTGACTGGGACAGAGCTGCGTTATCACAGTAGTCATAAAATGTATAGAGCTCTGTCTGGTAAACAGCAAACAGGATGCCATACTCATTAATGCACTGCAGCCCCTTAAGTCAGCTACTCCATGGGAAAAACACCTTTAGGTGAAGCATCATATAAAGATAAAAAGCAGAGATGATTACAGATTATCTGAAGGAGTGAAACAAATAATACCTTGAAACATGTTTAAAAGCATCCACTATAACTGGTGCAAAGTCATTTGTAAATTCAGGTCCTTTCCTCTTGCTATTCTGAATCACATCATTTGCCAGATAGAGAAAGGTCAGTTTTCTATTGGGTTTTGCTAAAAGACATAAAAGAAAATGTGAAATAGGTTAATGATATTTACTGGACAATCAAATATTACGGACATGAACATAGAATTCTTACATAACAAAGCTCAGCAGTTTATAAACAAATTAAAATTAATTCTATGCTTGCCTAGTGCATAAGTAGTAACACAGATGTAATTGTTCAGCAATAATATTTTCATGTTTTCCCCAATGTTCATCATCCGACAAACCTCCAGCTCCTAAAATCTTCTAAAAAACATTTACCTACTTTCTGCATTTTGATAACAGCTCTTCTTGTAAAGGACTATTTTAGAAGCCACATATTCTGAATCTAAATAGGAAAAAAACGATGTCTTGCAAAACAAATATCCCAAAACATATTAGTAATAAAGAAGATATTTAAATAAAATCTAACTTTTAATATAAACCATTTTAAAATATGTAATAAAAAAGGAGACTCACCACACAGCTATGGGCATACATAGATCCTGTAGTTGTGGTCTCTCTCATAGGAAATGCATCTGGTCCCAAAAAAACTCATGTGAAATACCCATGCTGAAAGAAAGGGTTAATGGAAACATCCCTCTGTTAACCTTTAGTTAATCACTGATAACAAAGGGTAACAATTCCCAGTGGGAATACCAGTCCATTTTTCCCACTTGATAATCTATACAAGTACCCTTTACTTGCCCATTACACAATTGCAATTACCCACTGAAGAGTTTGTGTAACCATATTTTTAGGGTACAATTGGTACAGTTTTGCGGGACCGCTCTTTTGGGACGAATATATCCACTGGAGGGAGATATAGATCATTAGGGGACAGAAAGCGTCGAGATCCATTAACCATTCTACAGCATGGGGTATTTGCCATGAGTTTTTCAGGACTGGTTGCATTTCCTATAAGAAAAGGACTAGGACTACAGCATCTATGTATGCCCATAGCGGTGTGGCGTCTCATTATATTAAAAGTTATATTTTATTGAAATAGCCTCTTCCTTACTAACTTATTCTGAATCTAGTGGGTCTTTAATAATCGGACTTTATAAGTGCTACAGACACATTTTAGTAAACACTTGTGTCATAATTAAATGTATTAATAAATTGACAACGGTGCGTTTGCATTCATCTTGTCAATGGGACTTGAGAGCACTCCGACACTGTCCAGTCAGTTCTCCTAAAGTTTACTAAAAAAGGGACAGGTCGTGAGAGCAGACTACTCCACAAGCCCTTTTTAAGGCCATATGCACAAGACAGTCTTAAAGCTCTGTTTCGTACAAAGCTGTAATATTGTTCCTATTCTTGTGCACATGGTATCCATCCCAATTAAAGGTTTTTGGCATACTCCATGGACATGAGGCAGGAAAGAATTTTGGTATACTCCATTAGATGCCATAAGTACAGAACTATTTTTCTTATTAAAGCTTTGCTTCTAGAGTCACACAATGGAGTAGGAACAGGGTATGGAGATCGTATAGATTTATACTAGGAAGTTGTTGGGACTCCATGGACGTTCCTTCAGGGAAGGTAAACAGATGTAGACGTGTGGCTGTGCAGAAACCCTGAACTGTTGTACAGTTCAGACTCTCAAACCATTTGTAGGCACCTTTGTGAGCTCAATGCACAATTTCTGCAGATTTCTGGGATTCCAAATATATTCAATACATTTTTATGTACAACTGTTATTTATATTACATTCAAGACAAAAAGGTTATAGGAATGTTACAATTGTTAGAACCATGTTAATAGAATCAATGTTAACCCCTTAAGGACCCAGCCAGTTTTGGCCTTACTGACCCAGCCAGCCCTATTTATTAAATCCACGAGTCACTTTGTGAGAATACTTTTTGACACAACTACACCCCCAAACCGCACTAAAACAACTTATTAACCTAAGTATATAAAATAATCTTAAAAAAAACCTCTATCCATGTTATCGAGATTGTTTTCTCCGTGACACAAAGTTGCTTTAAGTTATAAAAATTATCCAGTACAATCCTTGTTTGTTTGTGAAAAATAACAAATTTCATGAAATTTTGGGTAAAATTTGTGATTCGAACAGTTATCCAAATTTCTGGGTGCAAGACAGATAATTATTTACCACAAAATATTTATAACCAACACATCATAGTTCCACTATAGTGGCATTTTTAAAAGTCTTTTTTATGACATTAGAGGGCTTAGAAACTAGATAATTTCTCACATTTTCAGAAAATTGCAATATACATTTTTTAGGGACCACACACCAGTTCTGATGTGCTATGAGTGCCTTTGCATGAGATACCCCCATAAATGGCCGCCTTCTAAGAAACTAGATCCCATTAAGTATTTATCAACAGTATTTAGGCAGGTTTGATAACCCTATAGCTAATTTCACAGAAATATAAAGCAGAAGTGGAGGTGAAATTTTCAATTTCACATTTTTGCAGATTATTCCACTATGATCCATTATTCACTGGAAATACGGTAAATTGACCAAGTAAATGCCACTAAATATTTTCCCCCAGGTCTGCCGATTTCAGAGATATCCACACATTGTGGCCCAAAGTGGCATTATTGGCTCAACCAAGCGCAGAATAGGAGGACCGACTCCTGGACTCTGGGGTCAACATTTTCAATATGATTTTATTTAGGCCCATTTAAGTTGGGACACACTAACAGTGCTAAAACTTAGTACACACCACTAAAAGACCCCATATTGCAACTACACCCCTTAAGGAATATATCAGTGGTGCAGTGAGTATGATGCCCCCCACAATTGATTCACATAGTTTTTTTTAGGCTGTGAAATTAAAATAAAAAATGTTTGCAATAATCCTTTTACTTAAAATTGTTTTCATATTATAAGAATCTGGAAAAAGAACCCCCAAAACTTTGTTAACAATTTCATCAAGTTTTCCGACAAATTACCTTACATGTGGGTGTAAACGCTGTTTGGCGCATTGCATGGCGTACAAGGGAGGGAGCGCTATTTGGTTTTCGGAAACAGAATTTTGGTGGGGCCATGTTGCATATTGCACAGCCCCCAAGTAGCAGAACAGTGGCGAGAAACCTTCCAGAAAGTCCGCCCCCATTTTAAAATTCATAACACCCCTCAGGGATCTCATCTAGGGTGTAATGTGCATTTTGGTGCACCATGTATTCCATATTTTTTTTTTTTTTTACATATGGGCCATGAAAATGGGGGTAAAATACACAGTCGTCATGTTTTTTGGGTATCAAAATCTTCACAGAATTCGCCGTGCAGTGTTAAATGACAGGATAACTTTACAGATGGGGTCGTTACAATTACAATGATATAGATTTATATAGTTTTTTTCTGTTTTTATTACTTTTACCACAATAGAAATAGGTCATAAACAAAAGCTATTAGTTGTCCTAATCCTTGACAGCCATAAACTTTTTTTATTTTGCTGTTTGTGGAGCTGTGTATGGGCTTGTTTTTTGCGGGATGAGTCGATGTTTTTATTGGTACCATTATGGGGTGTATATGGCGCTATGTTTTTTTATAGCAGTCACTGTACGGTATATATGACATGCTAGCTTTACTCAGAAGTTCACTAACGATTACCTCGATACCCAAATTTGTATATTTTCTTTAAGTTTTACTGCTTTATACAATAGACACACTTCAATACAACCAAGGAAAATAATTTAGCATCGCCATCAAGTCTGAGAGCCCATAACTTTTAAAAATTTTCTGTTTGGAGCTGTTAGGAGCTAGTTTTTTGCGGATGATTGAAGGTTTTCATTAGAAATCATTTTTGGGGGGACAAGGCTTTTTTGACGCTTTTAAATCCATTCTTGGAAGGCAGGGTGAGAACATACTGTTTTTTATTTAACAGCGCTCACTCAAGCAGTATCCTTTATGAAGTTACTTTACTCTTTGGGTCAGATACGATTACGCAGCGATATCCTGATTACATAGTTTAAAGAGAAGCACTTCAAAAAAAATTGTTTTAGTTGTAAAACAATATTTATGCATCGCCGTCTCTGAAGAGCCATACTTTTTTTAATTTTTCATTAAAGTATACAGAGCTGCGTAAGGACTTTTTAAATCGCTTTTTATTCCATTATATGAGCTGCGGGATGAACAAAAATCTTAATTCTGTGTTTTTTTTGTTTTTTTTACGCAGTTCACACGATGGTTAATTAACAAGACAGATATATAGAGCAGTTGGTGACACGAGCGGCGATACAATAACTGGTCTACTTTATTTTATCTTTTTTGGGGAGATTCGCGTTTTTAAAGGGAAAAGGCGTGTGCGTGTATTAATTTATTTTTTGTGTTTTGAACTTTTTTTTCAACTATTTTTTTTTTTTTTTATTTTTTAACTTTGACACCTTCTTTACTTTTCCCCATAGGATTTTAAAAGCAAACATCAGATTGCTGTTTAGAAGCCAAGGCCAGACATACAGAATTAGTACAGTGTACAGTCTCCATGACAACATGTCAGTCATTATGCCCACAATTCATTGTTGGCATGATGACGTCACAGATGAACCCCGGAAGTGACTTTCTCTTCCCGGGCCATTCAGGTAGAGATTGCTGGCGCACTGCAGTTCGGCAGCCGCCGGGAAGCAAGCAGGAGGAGCTCACTCCATGACAGGTTGCGATAATGAAGCATTAATCACCTGGTGCCGGAGCAGACTCCGGCCGGGGGTGATATGGCATGCGGCCAGCGGCAATTTACCACTGGTCCCATGTCGCAATTGTGCGCGGCTCGCCGGCAAGCCCGCACGATTGCCAGACGTATGCATACGTCAGTGCATTAACCCCCAAACCACATGGACATATGCATACGTCCAATGTCGTTAAGGGGTTAAAGAATACATACATCATATTTAGACGAGGTATCCCATGAAGAATATGGTCATGCTTTAACTAGAGTACCAGACTAAACAAATAAAAAAAAACAATTGCTAGGATATAAAACTTTGAAATGTATTAGAGACCTGCCCTGTGTTCCAGCAACCCAATACTGTAGCTACCTAACTAAATGTGCTAAGGACACAAACCTAGTCTTCCTCCAAACAGCCCAGTCTCATCTCTTGGCGGAACATAGGGTTCTTACTCTCGGAGACTGTCCTCAGTCTGTGCATCTTCCCTACTTGTCAGAGGTACTAACCAGTTGTAATGGCACTGTCCCGCATTACAATGCGCTGGGTACTTTCAACCTGAATGGCTTGCTCATATTCAAATGGAGAGGACTACTATTACGCGAACACAGAGGGGCAAATATAACAGAATACCAAGATGTAGATGGGCAACGAGGGTCCCCACAACAGAAAAGAAAACAAACTGTTGGGCTCTAAAGATATGGTGAAAGAGTTAAAAATTATTTAAAGAGGGTTTGTTCTTTTAGTGCTCCACAGCATTATATGCTGCTTCACTAGGTCTACTTTGCATGCTTAGGCTGGTGTTTTTTAATGAATAAAAATTGCATTTCACACACTAAGATACAGTGGGGGAAAAAGTATTTAGTCAGCCATTAATTTGCAAGATTCCACCACTTAAACAATCAGAGAGAGTGCCTGTAAATGACATAATAGGTTAACCTAAACTCTGAGTAGACAAAATAAAAACAAATCCAGAACAATCACAATTTTCTATATAGGAAAGAATAAGCAAGTATAAGGAGGAAAAATACATAATAGGTTCAATAACAAAAGTTCATCTCAAAACTAAGCTATAAAACCAATTCGTGGCAATGACCGTAGGTCAAACGTTTCTGGATAAGAAAGTTACAGGTCTATTATAGCCAGAAAACAGCATGTTTGTAAGTGACCAAATACTTAATTTTCCACATACAATAGTGCAAAGTAACTTCTTTCCAAATCAGACAATGTGATTTTTGAATTGTTTTCTCATTTTCACCCTCAAAGTTGAGGTTAACCTATATTCAATTACAGGCCTCTCATCTTAATATAAACCCTTTTAAAACTTGCACAATTGGTGGCTGACTAAATACTTTTTTTCCCCACTGTAGGTCAAAACACATGCACTGTTATGCATGGGAATATGTACCACTGGGACACAGTTTTTTTTTTTTCCCTGTTTTTTAGGATTCGTTATGCAACAATTAAAAAAAACTGAGTTTGTGCAATTTACTTGATTTTCATGCTAAAAGAACATAGCATGCAGATTAGTCCAATTTATGGGGCCAATCTGTGAACAAACAAGTGAAATAAGCAGAAATCGTCCTTTAGGGTTATGCAGCCCTTTGGGGGAAAAATACCATGCAAACCCAGCGTAAGAGGATTCATGGAATAATCTTCTGAAGGAATAAGCCCACAAGAAATATTTCTCTACAAGATCAATAATAGATGTATAATTGCAGGGGACCCCACCAATTACTAGATTGAAGATCCGGAATCCCTACTACTCCTGTGGATAGGTAATAAACTGTTTTTGTTGGATAACCCCTCAAGTCAAGCTAAACAAATACCAACCATCAAATCAGTGTACCTGATTTATAACCCAGCATTTAGGTGCAAGGTATTTAGAGTTTTAATTACATCTTTGTTAAAATTGTGGACATGTCAGCCGAGTATGCTGCCCTAAGGAGAGCCAATTAAAAAAACAGACAAGTCTGCTCTCCAACTACTTCTGTTTGGGCTACCTCTGTGGGGTGACAAGTGACAGATGTACTGTAATGAGCTGATTTAACCCCTAAGGACCCAGCCCTTTTTTGCCTTCCAGACCCAGCCACTATTTTTGAAATCTGACATTGTCCATTTAAGTGAGATAACTTTTTGAACACTTTTTACCTACCATGTGATCAGAGATTGTTTTCTCGTGACACATTGTGCTTTAAGTTAGTAAGAATTTTTATATCCATACAAACCTTGTTTTGTTTTAAAAATCAAAATTTCATGAAAATTGGAAAAATTTGCGATTTGAAAGTTGCAAAAATTCAGCGTGCAAGACAGATAATTAATCACCACAAATATTATTTATAACTAGCATCTACCATATGTCCACTATAGGTTGGCAATTTTTTAAATGTCCTTTTTTTTTTTTTTTACGACAGAGGCTTAGAAATTTAGTAGTAATTTCTCACAATTTCAGAAAATTTGCAATATACATTTTTTAGGGACCTCACTCCAGTTCTGACGTGGCTTTGAGGTGCCTGCAAGTTAGATACCCCCCATAAATAATGCCATCTAAAAACTTAAACCCCTTAACGTATTTACAACACTATTTAGAGAATTGATAACCTTTAGATATTTCACAGAAAAATTAAAGCAAAGTGGAGGTGAAATTTCAAAATTCACTTTTTTTTTTGCAGATTTTCATTAATTATCCATTATACACTGGAATACGGTAAAATGTGACTCAGGTAAATTGCAACTTAATATCCAAAATCCCTCCCAGTCTGCCGTTTTTAGAGATATCCCATATGTGCCCTAGTGCGTAATTTGGCTCAACCAATAACCCAGAATAGGAAGAGCACCTACCGGACTCGGAGACCTAATTTTCAATACGATTATATTGAGGCGCATTTTCAGGTTTGGGACCCCCTAAGTAGGTGGCTAAAACATAATAAACACCCCTTAAATACCACATAATTGGCACCTACACCCCTTAAGGAATATATCAGGGGAGCAATGAGTATATAGACCCACAGGTGTTCACAAATTTATTTTAGCATAAGGCTGTGAAATAAGTAAAAAAAATTTTTTTTTTCCCATAAACTGCAATTTTAGCTTAAAAATTTTCACAATACAAGGAATCCAGGAAAAAGAAACCGTGAAACTGTTAAGCAATTTCTTCCAAAACCCTACATGTGGTGTAACTGCTGTGTGGGGCGCTTGGCAGGCGTATAAGTAGGGGATAGCTATTTGGCTTTTGGAACGCAGATTAATGTGTGCCATGTACCGCATTTTGCCAAAGCCCCCAAAGTAAGCAGAACAGTTGAAACATTCCAAAGTCCGTCCCCATTTTGGATTCAACACCCATCAGGGTCTCATTCTAGGGGAGTAATCTGTGCATTTTGGATGCCCAGTGTCCATCTTTTTTTTTTAAATCATTGGGCAATGAAATGGGGGGGAAACCGCAGTTCAGCAGGGTCATTGTTTTTTGAGTTTCAATTATACAGTCATTCGCCGTGGCAGTGAAATGATGTGAAACTTTTACTATGGGGGTCGGTACACTTACAATTATATAGAGTTTAATATCGTTTTTTTTTTTTTTTTTCTTTCTGTTTTAATACTTTTACACAGTAGAAATAAGTCTAAAAAATTGCGTTTTTTATGTTTGTCCCATTCTGACAGCTATATCTTTATTATTTTTAACCATAAACTTTTAATTGTCAGATATATAGTACAAACAGAGCACAGTAAATGACATTGTAAGACCAAATTTCAACTTTTATCCCCAAAACACAACCAAGCCCACCTCCCCAAATCCAAACCAGATTCAGAGCAGTAAATATCCATTACAATCACATAGCAAAGCAATATTAATACATTCCAGTTCTTGTCACAATAAAAAATGTACCTGGCTGACGGACGGCCTCCATCCACCAACTGCCCATAGACACATTCCAGAACCTTCCCCCTACAACCGAATCCCCGACAACTCCCTCTGCTAACTAAGTACGGTGCAGCGAAGACCCAGAAGTATCCACCATTTAGCCCATATTTTTATTATACTTAGTTTGGCTCCCTCCTTATAATACACCCCTCTCCTCAGAGCAATCAGCCAGTTCACTTTATTAACAAACACCCTTGACGGACGGAGGTTGCCCGCAAGCAGCCACCTTTGTCCGCTATTAATTTCCTCCGCCATAAATAAATCCTAGATATTGGCGATTCTTCTCAGCCTCTGAAACCGTTAATCTCCTACATATCCCAACAAACAAACTAAACGGTTTTCATTCCACTGTAATTTGAAAAATACCTGGATCAATTTGGACACAAAAAATCCGAATATCGCTCTAGTTTGGGCAATGCCAGAACATATGCATCAGAGAGGCCCGGGTGCACATGACACCTATTACACAGAGGAGAGGCCAGAATTCCATTATTATGTAGAAATAGAGAGTACTGTAAACTCGATTTATTAAGAATAATTGAGATATTCGATGCTGTCACTCACTGAAATCAATGGTATGGTCCTCCAGTATCTCCTCCCAAATATTAGCTCCTATAGGCCGAATATCTTCCTTCCCCCACCACTAACGAAAAACTATTGGGTTTTCTAGAAAAAAAGTTTTGCCCAATAAAAAGTTTATATAAAGTGGATATCAGAGTCCATCGTATTGTTTTGATGTTCTTGAACCCTATCGGAGTAAACTGGCATTATATTGAATGTGTCTGATTTTTTCTTTCTGCAATATAATCGTGCCTAAGCTGTAAGTATTTGTATAGCAGTGTATGCGGTAAGGCAAATTCCATTGCAATTGCTGATAACTTAAGCCACCCCCAATCTGTAAGCAGTTGAGAGAACATATTGAAGGCCCCTAGATTCCCATGACTCAAATCCAGATGCACAGAAAAGTTCGGACAACCAGGGGTATACCCAAATCCGTATAGGAATGAGCAGAGCCCTGAAGCCCAAAAACCACACCTTATATTTCCACCACAGTTTATGCATCAGATATAAAGTTGGAAACATTTTGGAGTGCACTAAAAAAGTTTATGGCCTCCCAGTTTACCATAAAGATTGGGAGAAATTAAAATAGTGGCGTAATAGTTTCAAGTTTAAATCCTTATCCCCCTCCCCCATCCCAATCTCTCATATAGCAGTTGAGGCTCAAGAAGTAAACTGCTGGATTAGAATTGCCAACCCTCCCTCGTCCTCTGCATTTGCAGAGTTTCCTAGCCTTATCCGGCATGTGTCCTGCCTCCAGATAAGGGCTTCAGAAAAAAGCATTGACTTAAAAAAGAATCTCTGGGGGAGCCGATTGGAGAGTTATGTAGGAGGTACAACAACTGGGCATCCAAAATCATTTAACCAATTGATCTTCCCCGCTATCGATAATGGTAATATACGACAGACAATCAATTTATATTAAATTTAACTAGCAATGGATCCAGATTTAACCGCCCCCAAATCCTGTAAATTCACAGAAATATTTTATACCCAGGTATTCCGAAAGAATGGACACTAGAAGTGGTATATCACCAGGGAGAGTAAATTGATCCATTGCAGCCACTGGCAAATGACAGAACTTCCCCCAATTAATTGTCAACCAGAGTAGCACCATAGCTATTTAATGACATTAATGCCTCTGCTATGACCCGCCAGTATTAGCCATAAAAAGGAGGATATCAACAGCGTATAAGCTATTTTGTCCTCCAGCCTCCCTCTCCTTAAAGCCTTCAATATGTGCTTTTTGCTCTAACATCTGAGCTGCTAACGGCACAAATTGCCAGGGCAAATAGCAATGGCGACAAAGGCAACCCTTCTTGTTCCCCTTCGCAAATCAATACTCTCTGATTGAAAATTATTAAGACTGGCACTTAGCGCTTAGTATCAGTATAAAACAGCTTAAATCCAGGATATAAATTTTTGCCAAACCCCAATTTATGTAAAACCGCCCAAAAAATTCCCACTACACCACACTATCAAAGGCCCTTAGCATCATCACAGAAACAGATTGACCTTCCCCAGCGTTAATCAACATGAAGCTGCAGTTCAGGTATCAGACTCCTAAATTATTGGGACGTATCCCCTCTGTGGTATAAACCCCGCCTGATCAGGAAATGCACGAGATCTATACCACCGCAGTAGTCTGTTCGCAAACGGCCTTAGCTAGTATTTTGGTAACCACTGGGATTATGAGAAATGGTCCTGTATGACTCCGGTAGCAATGGACTTTATCAGGTTTTTAATAACACTAAAATTACCGCCTCTTGCATGAAGCAGCAACCCTGCCCTGTGTCTCTGCATCCTGACAACCTCCACAAAATTAGGTAACAACACCTCCCCAAACGCTGATATACCTCGGTAATGCAATCCATCCAACCTGGGGACTTATTATTGCCAAAGTCTAGACTGCCACCTGCAGTTTCCTCTAAAGTAGAGGCGCATCAATGCCTCCGCTGTTCTGCCCTTAACAATGGAAAATCTATAACCCGTAAATATTGATGATCTGAGAAGGGGAAACCTCAAGTCTTGATGTGTATTAAATGTAATAAAAAATCCCCTATAATCCCAAAACAACCAAGGTTTCTGTCATTAAGTGCTTCTGAGGCGGTTCCCAGAGCTGGTATAAAACTGGAGCCCCACTGGGAATTAATGATAGAGGCTAATAACTGGCCCCGCCTCACCCCTTCACCAAAAGATAATTTGCTTTTAAAAAAATCGATTATTTTTCAGCAGATTCTAACTAGAAAAGTATCAGCTATCCTGCGCCTTACCGCAGTTCCTCACCCGCTTGTGAAAGTGCGAAGCAAAATGAAATCGATTCTCGAGCATTGACTTGCTCACGGAAATTTTTTTCTAGCTGCCCCCATTTAATCTCAAGGTGCTAATATCCCCGTGTCAGCCCCCCTCTAAGGTACGCCTTCAAAGTGTCCCCACACTGTACTGACGTAGCCGAGTCCATATTCATCCTGAAAGAATTCCTCCAAATCTGACGCCAATTTTTAACTTGTAATCCATTAGGGGCAGCCAGAGAGCCATTAAAATCTCCACCAGCCTCATATTTCCTCATGGATAAATCAGGATTTTAACTGTATCACATTGGCGAATATCAAAAATGGAGGCGTGTAAGATACTCAGTTTTTAGTAACCATTTGAACACAGCCGCAGATTACCCAACAGCCATATCTATTTCTAGACAATGTGTTAACGTACTATAATAACAGAGAATAGTAAAACTCATTAGGGTGTTTAGCACTGCCAGATGTCTACAAGTTTCAACCTCTCCCAATCATCGTTCCAAACGGAGTCAATTTGCTGAGGTTAGTAGTACATTATTTGCTGATAAATTATATCCAATGATGGGATCCACCACAGTATTAAATCCCCATATTAAGAATGGACATCAGGATAACCATCCACAAAGTTAAGCACTCTTTAAAGGTCGCAATATAGGGGTGAGGTAAATAACTGTTTTACCAATAACCAAAAGAGCAAGTAAATATTTACAGTATACACATACTAAATCTCCCATCCCCAATCTCCTCAATAAGCCAGACATTCAAAGGAATGGATTTATGGTGATGATACAGACGCCCCATGAATAATTACTGTGTAAACAATGACTCCGCCCAAACACCCATTCCCTCTGAAGCATTTTACTGTATCGGACACGCATATGTTGTCCTCTTGAATAAAAACAATATAGCTGCTGATATTGGGGAAGAAAAATAAACATCGCAAATCTTTTGTTTGGGTCCCTCAGGTCCCTGACATTCCTGTGAGAGCGCGTTATCTTATCCTCCATCTAACATCCTGTGTTCCATTAAGTGACCAAATAACTTTTAATAACTGTCAAGAGATGGATGGAAGACCGTCCAACCTCCTCACAAAGTAAGCAAAGCATTCTGGAGATAGATATATACCCTCCCCCCCTCAGAACATAAACATGTATACCAACCATTGTAAAATATAACAAAATACAATAAATTAAAAATGTGCAAAATTGTAAACAGCCCTAAAAAATGGCTCAAGACCTCCATACGACCGGATGTGAAGGCAACAGTTAACCGCATAGAACAAGACTAATCAGTTCTTCTTCTCCAACCACCCCCTGCTTCTAAAAGTAATTTTAATAGGAAACATAGAACCGGGTTGGAGCAGGACGAAAAATAAAGCAAGGAAATCAAGAGGGAATGTGAAGAAAATGTGTACAGTGTGATCACTTCTCTCTCCCGAAGCCTTGGAAGCTGCGCTTTGATGGAGGATTCATTCTGGTCAATCACTGCAAAAGCGTCTCTTGTATTTCAAAGAAATGCATAGAGGTTTTAACGCCACCACTCGGGTCTGCAGGATAGCATGGCGTAATTGCAACCCCCGAAAGCGCCCGGAGCCCAGCCTCTTGACATCCTTGGGAACTGCGCTCTTCATTTTTGAACTCTATAGAGAAATCCGATAGAAGGAGATCCGACAGCTGTCCACCATGACGTCCAGCAGAAGGCGCCTTTGCCGCAGTATGTGTCCCTCTATCTTTAAAGTGCAGCCATCTTAACCAGCCCTGATCAGCGGGGCCCCTGTAGGTAAAGGGCGCATAGGGACCCTGTGCGCCCCCTCTCAACTGCAAACATAGAAGTAACGGATCTTTCCAAAGATAATAGTGAGCCAGGGTCCAAAGAAACTCTGATGGTTGGAGCCTCTGTTTTTTTTCGGGCACTCCCACGATGCGCGAACAATGTTTCTGCGGGAGCGATTCACCAGTCATCGTCTTGCGAGTAGTCGCCTTGATCACCTGAAATGCGACTCCCACCCACAGCATAGAGTGAATTGATCCTCCAAATCAACTGAATTCTGGTTCAGCAGCTTTGACCCGCTCATCATATCATGCCGCATAAAATTTGATATCCTCCCCCCCCCCCCCCTTTAAGACCACCAAATGTTAGTAAGGGTGGATAAAGCAGTATGCATTGGTGAACAGCTTGAGCACCACCCTCACGTAGGCTTCCTCTGTAATCTTGCTGTGCATGTAAAATAGAGTGACCTGTGTATTTGTTTTAGGTCTGGCTCCTGTATGCATGCTGCTGGCACTTATCTCTTTCTGTGCTCTTTGCTTGTTTGATCACAGCTACTGCTTGTATATCTCCAGCATCCTGCTGTTGCTTACTGGAGACCTCTGGTGCCAGAGAAGATGTGGAAGTGTTGTGGCATAATTGGCTAATTTAGCCAGTGTCCGCATGCGGTACTTCTGCTTGCTTCCCTGCTGTTCTTGCAGAGCCACGCTGTCACCTTGGCTTCTGTGTTCGAGCTCCACTCTCCACCTTCTGTGGCTCCTTGTTGCGGCGAGTCATCGCACCACAGTCTGGAAAGTGACCAGAATACTCCAGTGGGTATAGCGAAACAGCTCTGCTTGTGTCCACAAGTAGTTTGTTAAGTCCTAGTGCTGCTCCAACACAGGATTTAACACGGAGCAAGTGCTGGAGCTCCTCTAGATGCTGCCGCTCAGCTGCAGTCAGGCACGCCCCCCATAACTTTATTTTATTTTGCTGTTGCAGAGCTGTGTATGGGCTTGTTTTTTGCGGGATGAGTTGAAGATTTATTGGTTCCATTATGTGAGCAAATGATCTTTGATCTCTTTTTATTAAGGTTTTTGAGAGAATGTTTTAACAAAATACAGCAACTTGGTAGGTTGTTTTTTATTTAATATTTTTTATAGCGGACACAGACGGTATATATGACATGGTAGCTTTACACAGCCGTCAAGATACGATTTACAAAACCGATACCTCAATTTGTATATTTTTTTATGTTTTACTGCTTTTTACAATAAAAACGCTTTATTCAAACAGGAAAATACGTTTTTGCATCACCATCGTTTTTGAGAGCCTAACCTTTTTAAATTTTTT
Source organism: Phyllomedusa bahiana (assembly GCA_025379985.1). Lineage (NCBI taxonomy): Eukaryota > Metazoa > Chordata > Amphibia > Anura > Hylidae > Phyllomedusa > Phyllomedusa bahiana. The sequence continues at coordinate 25,660 of JAODAL010006435.1, read as the reverse complement.
CTGTGCTTGGAGCTGTGTAGGGACTTGTTTTTGCGAGAGGAGTTGACGTTTTTAATTAGTATCATTTTTGGGGGATAAGCTTTTTGATTGCTTTTTAAATCCATTTTTTGGAGGCCAGGGTGAAGAAAAAAACTGAATCCTAGTAGTGTTTTTTTTTAGTTATTATTTTTTAACCGGTCTCACCGTGCAGTATCTCGTGATAAGTTAGCTTTTACTCCTTTGGGTGCGCTACGATTATTGCGATACCCTTTTTTATATAGTTTTTTTTATGTTGAAGCACTGTTAAAAAAAAAAGAAAAGTGTTTTTAGTGTGTATAACAATATTTAAAGAATCGCTATCTTCTGAGATTCTATACATTTTTTATTTTCCTTTATACAGACTGTAAAAGGACTTTTTTTTTTGCGGGAATGAACTGAGCATTTTTAATTGTACAACCTTTGCGTTTATAGGAGTTTATGATCGCTTTTTATTCCATTATTATGTGCTGCGGGATGAACAATAATCTTAATTCAGTGATTGTTTTTATTTTACGGCGTTTCACCGTACGGTTAATAACATGGAACAATTTATAGGCATCAATACTCACGCGGCGAATACCAATATGGGTACTTAATTTTATCTTTTTTGGGCGATTGCGTATGTAAAGGGAAAAGAAGGGTGTTTGTACGTATTATTTATTTATTTTCGTTATTGTGTTTTAACTGTTTTTTCACTTTTTATAACTTTTTTTTTCACTTTTCACAAGTTTTAATTACTTTTTCATCCCCATAGGGGATTTGAATGAGAGATCTTTAGAATCTCTCATACATAGAATCATGCATAGCTTTTGCTATGACTGTTCCAATGACAACTGTCAGTCACGATGCCGTGGCGTGCCCACAGGCACGGCCCGGGCTCGTGACGTCACAGACAACCCGGAAGGCATTCTCTGCCTTCCGTGGTGTCTGTAAGGAGGCAGAGCCGCACGGATCGCCCGAACTCCTCCTGCGTCTCTCTTAGTATTTGCGACCCCGGATGTCGCGATAATTACGGGTTATTCGCCCCCCCCCCCCCGGAGCGATCCGGGGTCGGGGCCGATGGTGGCGGGATGTCACTGTAAAATAACAGCTGACACCCCTCGCCGATCACAGCGAACCTCTGCTTGAGAGTTCGCACGCGATTCCTCAGGACTTATCCATAACGACCAGTGCGTTAACCCCAACACGACCTGAGTATGATACGCCCAAGGTCTGTAAGGGTTAACGGTGAAAAATAACATTACTTTTACTAAGTACAACTTCAGAAAAATACTTATTTAACCCTGATGTAAATTACCGCAAACGAATTGAGCAGCCAAAAACTACCAAGCTTATGTAGCGTTGTTACAATGCGTGTATTTTTATACGCTACACAACAAGAGAAAAACTTGTAATTTAACCTTCGCTTGTTGAATTATGCTACAGAAAAATGTAATTTTTTGCGGTGAAAAAGACGGTTTATTATTTTTTAGTCACCACAACAGCAGAACAACGCTTAATTAAACCCCTGAATGTAAATGGCGCAAAAGAATTGAGCAGGCCTAAAACTACCAGCTTTGTAGCGTGTTTACAATGGTGTGTATTTTACGGTACACAGCAAAGAAAAACTTGTAATTAACCATCGTTTTGTGAATATGCACAGCAAAAATGTATTTATGGCGTGAAAAAGACGTTATTTTAGTCACCTCAACAGCCGAACAATGCTTAATTAACCCCTTGATTAAATTGCGCAAAGAATTGAGCATCCAAAAAACTATCCAGCCTTTGTAGCGTGACAATGGCGTGTATTTACGCTACACAACAAAAGAAAAACTTGTAATTAAACCTTCGCTTGTGAATTTATGCTACAGGAAAAATGACTTTATATGGCGGCGAAATAAACGTTTTATTTATTGAACACCACAGCACAGAACAACCTTATTAACCCCTGGATGTAAATTGCGCAAAAGAATTGAGCAACCAAAACACGAGCTTTGTATTCGTGTTACAATGGCGTGTTTTCTACGCTACACAACAAGAGAAAAAAAACATGTAATAACCTTCGCTTGTGAATTATGCAACAGAAAAAATTTCTTTTTTTGGCGGAGAAATAAACGTTTTCTTCAGTCACCACAGAAGCATACAACACTTAATTAACCCCTGGATTGTAAATTGCGCAAAAGAAGAGCAGCCAAAAATGAAGTGGTATTTGTATTGTAAAAACGCTGTTTCTTTAAATGAATACAACAGGAACAGGCTTAGATCACCCTTGGATATTCAATGTGCTGTGAGCAGATAGCATTAACATGTATAATGCAGCTGCACTGGACGCATACTGGACTCAAATCCAATACCCCACAAAATCAGAAATAGAACGTTAAGAGAAGCAGTCTCTGAGACAAGCTGTGACACCCCCCAATAATCGCTGTATAAAAAGGAGTTCTTTAGTTCCAGCTATCATAAGCAGCCGCGGCAGCACCTTTCCTACTCAGTACAGTGAGAGCGGTATGAGCTCCCAGTGTCGCGCCTGGACATATATAGTGCGGTGACGTCACAGAATCCCGCCGATCTCTGATTGGCTTCATCTCTGCACATGTCATGTAGGCTATGCCCTTCTTCCTCCCAGAGTTCTTTGCCCCATGTAACGCCATGTGCTCGCAGCCATTTTATCAATCAAAAGCACACTTCGTTCACGCGAAGTACCCCAAAGTTCGACTTCGTTCCGAACCGAAGTTTTTTCCTGAAATTCTAAACGAATTCCACTTCGTGAGAATCAATTCGCCCATCTCTAAACATGGCATAATATGGAACAATGTCAGTTTTCATTTTGCGCCTTTGTAATGCACAATAAAATCTGGAAACTGATTTTATAAAACACCTGTCAGGTTAAAATTTTAATGACATCACTTTAAATTTTCCTTGGGGTGTAATGGGGACACTTTTGGATGTTTCTTAATTTTATTTCACATCACAGCATGTGTAATTGTCGGCACATGCTGTATAATTCATCAAAATAGGCATGCTGAGCACATGGCTGCTATGTATCCTCTATGGTGTGTGAAAGCGTCCAGCTAAATACAAGGGTGACATGTAGGGTGTCCCTAGAATGAGGAGACATGGTAAAAAAAAATTCTAAATTTAATTTTTCTTTTTGCACAAGGTGTTCCGATGTTATTGAGTAAATACGCAAAAACGTCAGTTTGCATTTTTTGCCTTTCTAATGCACATTAATATCTGGGAATTAATTTTATGAAACACCTATCAGGTTAAAATTTTAATTACACCCTTTAACATTTTCCTTGAGGGGTGTACTTTCTAAAACAGGGTCACTTATAAATATTTCATAATGTTAGTTTCCATCACAGCATGTGACATGTCGGGCATACTTAGAATAAGGAGACATGATATAAAATTTAGATATCTAATTTTTCACTTTTGCGCAAAGGATTGCCAATGTTATAATGATGTTATACCTCTGAATGCATAATATATATATAAAAAAAAAATCCCTGTGGGATTGAAATGCACCCCTAGATGAATTTGCCAAGGGGGATTTTCCCAGGTCTGGTACAAGAGGGGCTCTGGTGATGCCCCAATCAGTGCAGCTTATTCTGTACTCCAAAAGCCAAATAGCACTGCTTCCCTTCTGAGACTCTCCACGTGTTCCAAATGTATATTACGGCCACATATGGGGTATTGCCACATTCATAAGAAATTGGGAAATAGGTTTTTGGGTGCTTTTTCACCTCCATTCCTTGTGAAAATTAAAAATTTGCATTTTTTGGGGAAAAATTGGTATTTTTTCTTTTCACAAATTTCAGTGAAAATTCTATGGGATCAAAATGCATACTATACCCCTGGATGAATTAGTTGACGAGTGTAGTTTCCAAAATGGGGTAACTTTTGGGGGATTTCCCCTGCTCTGCTACTTGAGGGTCTTCCTAATGCAACATGAGGGTCTCTAACAATTCCAGCTTATTTTGCACTCCAAAAGCCAAATAGCACTCCTTCCCTAAGTTCTGAGACCCACTATGTTGCCCAAATGAACTTTATGACTATATATTGGCTAATGCCACACAATAAATTGGACAACAGGATTTTGGGTACTTTTTCTTCTGCATTCCTTGTGATCACAAACAATTTGAGGCTAAAAATTCAATTTATTGGAAAAAATGTCCTTTTTCATGGTCTAATGCTAACATTTTCTGTGAAGCATCTCTAGGGTCAATAAACTCACTACAAGCCTTTAGGGGTTTTTTTTTTCTAGTTTTTACCACCTTTAGGTGTCAGCAAACGTAATATGGTGCCTACAAAATATTATAATAAAATGGTAGCTCCAAAATCCAGTACATTCTTCTTAAATTCTGAGGCCTGTGGAGTCAAATAACAAACTAGGGCCACATATGGTATATTTCTAAAAACAGCAGATTTAAGGAAATAATATTGAGCTCTGTTAACATATACTAAATTCCATAAGATAATGGAATGAAGGGTGTAGTTTGTTAAACGGGATTATTTGTGGGGTGTCTAACATACAGGCCCTTTCATGTGAACTAATCACTAAAAAAATCTGTTTGTAATATTTATGAAAATTTTAAAAATTGCTATCAAACTTGTAAGTCTCCTAACTTCCTATAAAATGTTAAATACATTTAAAAATGAAGAAATATGGTAGATGCTAGTTATAAACTATTGTATGGTATAAATATCTGTCGTACGAGCAGAAATTTTTTAACTTTGAAAATGGCAAATTTTTCCAACAACAGGTTGGTATTTGTCCACAAATATACAAGTATTGTATGGACCTAAACTTATTACTAACTTGAAGCACAATATGTCACAAGAAAACATTCTCTGAATCACATGGATAAGTAAAGTGTCAAAAAGCTATTCCCACATAAAGTGATACATGCCAGATTTAAAAAATGGGGCTCTGTCAGGAAGGCCAAAACTCGCTGCGTGGGTAAGGGGTTTGACAACTATGGAAATTGAAAGGAGCTTGCTGTTAATAAAGGCAATAGAACTGCAGTCCAGTACTGCATCAGAAAAAGACTTCATAAAACCGCACTGCATGAAAACAAACTTTCTCATTTTCAAAAGCTTTACAAATAAGTACTACCTCTGCAACATGTTTACAAACAGCGTAGGCATATAAAAGTAGCTTGCTGTTAGTAAAGGCAGTTTCACCACGTTTTTAGGTGGCAATAGCAAAATCACACCAAAACCACCTCCGAACCTCATTTTGTGCATACACTCTAAAGGTTCTAAACTTTTTTCACTCAAAGATTTGTAATATTGGATAATTTTCCTCAAGTCTAATATTTTTCATTTTTACTTTACCTGATGTACTTTTAATTTATGCAGACATATAGAAAATACTGAAGGGATCACACATTTTTGAACACCATTGTAAACTGTTAGCAAGTGTGTTGTTGATGAATCTTATTACCCTATTATACTTAAGTCCAATTCTCAGAATTTGGAGTATAGCCAAACACACTGTTTTCAGCACTCCCATAGAGTACAATGGAGGGTTTGTGCACAAGTGTGACTGGCTCTTACTTCTAAGCCGAGACTTTTGGAAGGTTGGTCCTGCGATAGGTGCGGGTCCTACACCTGGAATAAACTGGAAATGAGGACAGGAAGTGGACATGCTAGGTCGCCTACAAGGGTTCACTTAACAAACGCCAAGGACCAGAGTCAAATGGGTCTCCCAGTTTTCCCCAGAGCCTGCTGCAAGGCCAGTTGGATTTTGCTGCAGGGAATCCACTGGTTGCTACCCCAAATGTAGGTCCTTCAGGCAACTGCCAACGAGTGGGGTAGCGTAGTGTAGAGGGGTGAGGCAGAGACGAGGTCAAGGCACAAGCAACAGGTCACAGAAGTCAAGGCAGAGTCAGGAACAAAGCTATAGATTCTGCAACTGAGAGGCAAGACTGGACAACGTGCAGGAGTGGGAAGACACTAGGAAAAACACCAACAACTGGGCGAGGATAGCTGGGAGAAGCGCTCCTAAAGGTTCCATGAACAGAGATGATTGGCTTGGGAAAATAGTATTGGTGCATACTAGCCCTTTAAAGCCTAAACAGACAACAAGCAGACCCAGTTAATCTGAAGGATGTATGCTGTGGAGGTGCACAGAGTAGCCAGCGAGTTACTGGTTTAGCAAGAGTAGCCAATATGGAAAATGGTTAATCCAGCGGCAAAAAATAAAATTCTCAATCTTTATTGCAGATCCATTAAAATATGAACATCAGCAAGTCAATACAGTTGAATTAGCTATATTGCCTTGCTGATGTACATATTTTAATGGATCTACAATAAAGCTTGTAAATTTTATACAAGTTTTTGGTGCTGGATCCCCATTTTCCATATTGGCTGCCCTTTATATCCTAGACAGTGTGCACGTGCCTTAGTTGGCTATGCAGGAGACACAACAGCAACCGGAGGAGGAAAACACCATCAAGAAGGACAGTTAGACTGCACGTGGAGCTGGGACAGGTGAGTAATAGAACCAGCAGAATACAACCAACGGACCGACCCCTGGAACGAAGTAGGAGCCAGTAGAAAAGAAGCAGGCGCAGCATCAGACCCTGGACCAGACTGCGGCGCGCAGCACTACAAGTGCATGGTAGGAATACCCAAGTATTTAGATTTAAAAAATAAACAAATAGAGAAATAAATTGTGTGCTAATTCATATAACACTTCCTATTCACATATTAACTTCACCAGCGTATATAGAAGAAAACATGCTTTTCTTGCATACGTTTGGTCACCAGGTATCAAAATCAGCTTGACATCACTCATTACTACTGTTATGACATGGGCTAGGTGGTTAATCAATTTTACTTAGAATCATTAAATTTATATAAACCCCACACCAACGGAAGCAGCTGCAAATTATGACTGACTCACATGAAAGGGCATTGCAAAAAGAAGCATCTAGAACAGCAGGTCCAGCTGCTCCCTTGGACAAGTGACTTGTCCAGCATAAACTTCTGGACTTCCTGACATCTTTACGTTTACACATCTGCCAATTTCCTCACTTCAGACAGGGCTGCCTAGCCCTGCGAACCATGTCCTGATGGGAAGACCATAGGATAAGTAACCTGAGGACACAACACTGCATCCTTATAGGAGTTTTGCCACGATCTCATTTCATACCTCCTGCATCCAGCTCTTCAGCTGTGTGTGTGCTAAGAAGGAGGCATGTGTGATTTGTTTGAATTGCATATCATGTGACCCAGCAGGATGATATCACCATGCCTTTCCTCTCTCTAGTCAAAGAAAGGACTGTTTATATAAAGCATTGTGAGTAGCTGAGAGATAAAGTTTTTGCCTCCAGGCACAAGGGTCCTCGGTTTAAATCCCTGCAGGAACCGAGACTGTGTTTTTTTTTTCTCAATGCACATATCTCATTGACGTTTCTTTTTTATTTATTTGCACTGTTTGACTAATTACTAATGAGTACAGAGGACGGGAGTAGAGACAGTTCCTGGGGTTTGAACATTCAGTAGCTGCCTGAGAGAAGTAATGTCTGAGCATGTGCGACTAGGACTGAGGAGCTCTCAGCTCTGGCCGTTTTCCCCTGGAGATGAGCTGTACACAATGGATCACTAAAAGAGCAACTAAAAAAAAAAAATGGTGCAGAATTTTTAATAATAATGAATGGTGAAAATGAATGGTGTTTGTTATTTCATTTGCAAGCTTCCCACATCAATTTTACTTCGTGGCAAAACCCCTTTAAAGCTCTGCAGGGATGAGAACAGTCCCAAGAAGGAAAAGAGATTTGGAGGTATCACTGTACCCTGCCATGAAAGACAGTAGAAATATCTCACACTCAGGACAGTGGGAGACTAAGTCTGTCTAATGTAGAGAAGAGAGACACTTTATGACATTTCTCTCCTTTCTGACAGTATCTCTGTCACGGAGAGGAGATTGTCTATGATGCACAGAGACTATAGTGCATTTCTTTCTCTTTGATTTGGTTATATAGAAAGAGGAGACTGTCACATTCAAGACAGAGAAGAGATGAAGACCAACCAACACACAAAGAAAGTTTGTAACAGGACCAATCAAGGAACAGATGTGCATGCTATCCTCTTATGTAAAACACTGGGCCCCATACCTTTATATATATATATATATATAATTATATATTATATATATATTATATATATATATATATATATATATGTATATATATATATATATATATATATATATAACATCGGAATTGATCCTTTTACAAGACACTGTGATGATACATAGCACCATAGAGACTATTCTGATGGTCAGCAGGTATCAATACATAACGTTGCATGCCATTACCTTCTGTAAAAGAATTGTTGTATGGTATGTTAGTTAACTTAGAAATATAAGTTGTTACTTAAAATTAAAATTGAGACTTTGTTCTTATTGAAATTATAACTTGTATGTTATAATTAGGATTGGGCAATACGATCTAAAAACAAAGTAGGCTAGAGTACAATTTGCAATTTATTTTCTTATAAAAAAATAATCATTCTACAAGCAGCAAATGTTATAAAGTATGTGAACTCACCAGTAAAGCCATGGAAACAAAAGATGAGCAGTAGACATGTCTCCAACAGGACGAAGTGCACAGTACTTAATGTCATATCAGAAAGTCCTTCAGCACTCCCCCACTGTAAACTACTTGGCAGCTGCAGTTCTTTCCCCTGTGCATCTAAAATAAGCTGAGAGTAGAAAAGCCTTTTTTATCTGATAAAAGGCGTCATTTTCCTGTGGGCAGCACATTCACAAAAGTCCTGAGCAGGATGGAGCAGTGTGGTGACTCATTCTTCAGACCTTACATTACAGCTGCTACCAAAATAGTCTTAATATTAGAAAAACATATAAAGAAACCTAGTTAACAAGGTCCCCACATCTGAATTCACCCTTTGTCCTTATATTATGCACTTTTAAAGTGAAAAAGGCGGGTTCACGTTAAATATGGGATATTAGATAGCAGTTTTGTGTATGCAAACATCACTGTATTGTGACTTCTTAAGCAACATCTTTGAACATTGTGAAACACCATGTAACTTATAACAAGCAGACAGTTTTGTTTTAAGATAATTGGAGTACATGGTTACTAATATATAAGACCAGGTCACTAAAACACAAAGCAGTCAACAACTATAATAATAAAAAGAGAAAATTACAATATTTGAATATTTATAATATCTCTAGTTATCTTCTTCATATTATTTAGTACTGTAATATCCAAATATACAAATAAATTAAGGATCTTGTATGATATTAAAATAAAAAAAAACTTAATGAAGTTGGAGTTTTTTGTATTGCTTTCTTACTGCTCATAAAGCTGCTCCTTTATGAAATACTATTATACATGGTAAGGGAAACTCACTATGAACCTCACTCTCTTGGATAGTTTCCAGACATAACGCGGTCAACGCGGGACATATCTTTTTCCTCCAGATATGGATATATCTTACAGAGCCCCGTCTGCCGCTTGTGTGTTGTTATTCCTTGGAGTACCCAGAGTATGTAAGCAGTTTCAGCAGTGTGTGCAGGTGGAGAGGCCTGATAAGGCTCATTTAATCAGTAAGAAAGCTTCAGTTTCTTTTAACAAAAAGAGAAAGACGAAACATAATTAGCTTCAACTGAAATACGGTACAATTTTAATGATTATAGTAATGCTCTTTATAAAATGAGTGGAGGGATGGATAGAAGTTAGATACACAACATGATGAAGTGGTAAGTGTGTTATGAAAGTAAAGTAAGAAAGTAAGAAAAATTAAACACAGTAACACTATTCTACAGCTCCTTTTTCCCCATGGGACAGGACTGCACCTAAACCCACCTCTGAGGCATCTGTCTGTACTATGAATTCCCTTCTGAAATCAGGGGTAACCAGTACAGGTCTCTTACAGAGCACCTCCTTGAGTTTCAGAAAGGCTTGTTCAGCCTCCAGGTTCCACTTTACTATGGTGGATTTTGCTCCCTTGGTGAGGTCTGTGAGAGGGGCAGCTATTGTGGCAAAGCCTGGCACAAACCTCCGGTAATAGCCTGCAATGCCAAGGAAGGCTCTAACCTGTTTCTTGGACACAGGTTGAGGCCAATTCTGAATGGCTTCGAGCTTGTCTACCTGGGGTTTTATGACCCCTTGGCCGATGTTGTAGCCGAAGTAGCGAGCCTCCTCTAGCCCTATCACACATTTCTGTGGATTGGCCGTTAGCCCGGCGGCCCCCATCGCGTCTAGAACCACTTGCACCTTTACCAGATGGGAATCCCAATCAGTACTATAGATCACCACATCATCCAGGTATGCGGCTGCGTACTTTTTATGCGGCTGCAGGATGATGTCCATTAGCCTCTGAAAGGTCGCAGGGGCCCCATGTAAACCAAAGGGAAGGACCACGTACTGGACGTGTACCTCTGGGGTGGAAAATGCCGTTTTCTCCTTGGCCTAATCTGCGAGGGGAACCTGCCAATACCCTTTGGTGAGGACTAAGGTGGTCATATACCTCGCTGGTCCCAACCTCTCGATCAGCTTGTAGACCCTTGGCATGGGGTAGGCATCGAATTTGAAGATCTCATTCAACTTGCGGAAATCATTACAAAACCGCAAGCTACCATCTGGCTTAGGAATAATCACAGTGGGCTTGACCACCCAATTTGGGCCTTCTCTATTACCCCTAGGGCTAGCATTTTCCTCACTTCTTCTGAAATGCCTTGCCTCTGGGCTTCTGGCACCATGTATGGTCTCAACCACACCTTTTGGCCGGGCTCAGTGACAATGTCATTTTGTGTTGTCTTTTTAAAGCAGGCAGTTAAGAAAAAAAGACCCTCTTTCCTTTCTGTGGGAAATTTCCCCTGCCCAAACCTCCCTCTGGACCCCCTGAAAAGGGGACCCCGTTTTTACGGACGGGGGTAACTTTTGTTTGGGACCTCCCTGATTCCCCTTGAGCCACCGCCTTTTCCCACCCTTCCCCCCCCCCCCAGGGTTGATGAGGTTCAAATTTTGGTATATCTGGTGGGGTTTTTCTTTTCCCTGGCGGGAAAAAACCTTGTGGGTTCCCCTTACTCACCTTTTCCCCAAGATACATAGGGGCCCGGCCTTTTTTGGCTGGGAAAATTGGCTTTCTACGGGTTGGGACACAAACGAAAACCCGGGTCCCCGGGCTAAAAAGGGACGGGGACTTTTGGTCCTTTTTGGTAAACCCGGGGCCTGGGTTCCTGGGCCGTAGAATTTCCCCCTTAAACCAATGGGCAAAATTTCCGCATCCTGCCCTCCCAATCTCGGCTACATGCTTTAAAACACTTCTGAAGGGGTTTTTTCCTCTTGTTTCCCCAGGTTTCTTTGGCTATGTCCAGGAGCCCTCGGGGGTGTCCCCTTTTTAACAGCTCGAATGGGAAAAAAAACCCCATGGATGCCGGGAGGATTTTCCCGGATGGCAAAACTAAGATAGGGAAAAAAGGTTCCCAATCCCACCACCCTTTGTCCACCCCCTTTTTTTAAACATCCCTTTTAAGGTCTTTTTTTAAAGCGCCCCGAAAAAGCCCTTTCGGTCGGGGGAAAATGGTACCAGGGGGTGCCCCGGGGGGAAATTTTTTTAGCAGGCGGGAACGTTTTTTTGGTTTCCCCTTTGGACAAAAACCCCGGGCTGCCCTGATGGGGTCAGGATCCCTTTTGGACCCCTGTAGGGGTAAAATAGCTAAAACCCCAGCTCCCACGACCCCCTTTGGGAGGTTTTCTGAGGGGTTTTCCCTTGGGGGAGGGGGGTGGCTTTAACCCGTATGACTAGGATATGCGGGTGCCCTCGGGGAATTTAGGGAGGGGACCAACCAGACCCACCCAAAACCCTCAAATGGAAACCTTTTATAATGGGAAGGGGAACCAAGGGACCCCGGAAAGGGGGTTTCTAGGGGGGGGAAACCTGACACCCCCCGACAGGATAAACAAGAATTTTTTCCACTCCCTTTATAGATGGGGGGCAAGTGGGGAAAGTTTTTGCTCCACCCGCTCCCTAGTTTTTTTTTTTCCCCCCCCAAGGGGTCCCCCCCCAACAAAAGGGGAAATGGGGCTAGTTAAAAAGACCATAGGGGAACCCTGCCCCGGGGGTCCCACCCCAATGCTCCACCACCTCCGTTGGTGTCTTTTTCCCACCCGATACAAAAAATTTACCCCGGGTACGGCGAAGGGGGGAAAGCCCAAAACCCTCCCCTGGTTCCTGGGGGTCTCCCATCAATGACCTTTACGTTTTTCCAAGCGTTCACCACAGGTTAGGGTCCCTCACTTGCTCTGTCCCAAAAATTCCCCTCTCGGGGGACTGGGCCCAAAGGGGGAGAGTTTTAACTCAGAGGGGGGGCTCCTCTGGGGCTCCAGCCGGACCAAAAGTGGGAAAAAGGGAAGGTTCATTTTTAAACACTTGTTTGCACACCTTTTTTTCAGGAGGGTTTCAAAATCATACATTTTTTGAGTTTTTTTTCCCCCAGATCCCAAAAAAGAGGGAAAATCACAGCCAAAACTGCGCTGTGGGGGTAAAATGGCCAACCCCCCACCTTTATGTTGTGTGACCCCAAAGGAAAAATCCCCTTTTTGCCCGAATGGCAGTGAGGTAGTGCCTTTTGGGGGCCCCATGGATACAAACTACCCCCCAACCGGATGAGAAATTTGTTGGTCCCGGGGTCACAAGTCACTTGCCCACAAAGGTACTAACTCCCCCAATCCGGAGGCCTGCACCGAATTTTCTGTTTTAAAGGTAACAGGGCCCCTCCTCTTTGGTCCTTTTCCCAAACACAACCCCAAATGGAATACCCGGGACGGGGAAATCAGGAGGGACGCCTCCCCAAAAACCCCCATTCCATGGGTTTTTCCCCCCTACCCGGGCAATGTTCCCGCCAAAAAAGGGCCCGTCCCCCTTTGGGACCCCCGCAGACTTAAGGGGGGCCCAAAGCCTTTTTTAAAAAAGGGTCCCGTTTTTGGGGTGGGTGGGCCTCTCCCACCTTCCTTAAACCGTGCCCCCCTTTTGGGGGCAGGAGCAATCTTTCCCCGGGGTGGAGTCCCCGCGGATTCCCCCCGGGGTTTTTTTGGGCATGCAGGAATCCCCTGTAAATGCTGTAAACCCCTCCAAAAACCCGGAAACCAAAATTTACCCATGCTTTTGGGGGCCCGGGGAAACCCCCCGCACCCCCCTGGGCTTGATGGGAAGGGCCCGCAAAAACGGTCACGGGCCTCCCCCTTGGGCCACCTGGGCGGTGTTTTTAGTCTCCGGCTGTAGCCATTGTTGGTAATGTGGAAAAGGTTTTACATCTTTTACCCTTTTCAAAGGGTTTTTTAGGATCAAAACCCCCAGGGTTGGACTCTTTGGCTCTTAAAGGGGGCCGGGGGAACCCCCCGTCGGGGAAAGGGTTTTTCCCCCGCAGTTTGGTTAGTCCTTGGCAAACTTTGGGAAAAAAAGGGTCGAATAGGCCCTTTTTGCTTTGCCCGTTAGGGAAGGGAGCCAGGACATCCGCCCACTGGGGCCCCCCTGGGAGTTGCTCTCTCCCCTATCCGTTTTAAAAGGGCCCCCGGTAAGCCTTTTGATGTCCCTTTTATCCCCGGGAAAAACTTGCCCCAGGGAACTTTGCAAACCAAACCCGGGGGGGTGGGGGTGCAAACCCCCGTTTGCCCTTTGGCCTCCAAAACCCAAAAGGCCTGTAAACTGTTTTCTGCGCGTTTTATTCACCCCGCTGTTTTTTCCCCCCACCTGGCTTGGTGGGTCTCGATTACAGGCGGGTTGTCTCCGGGTTGCGCCCCTTAAGGTTTTCCCCGTGCGCTTTCGCTGGGGGGCCCCCCATCAGGGGAGGTTGCGTTTGGCTTGAATTAGATGCTTTAACCAAAATCTTCCAATTTTTCAAGAACTGTTTAAATGTGGGGTAGCTTTCTTTTTTCAAAAGGCATACGATTTCTTTCCCCTTTTTTTCCCCTCCTAAAAAGAGTAATGCCCCCCTATTTTTGGCCCATTGCTCCTTACCACGGTGAGCTTTAGGGTTGGGATCATGACACACGTGTTTTTAGGCAGAGAACCAAAAGAAGGATTCCAGGTGCAACCCCAAAAACAGGGGCCCCCTGTTTTTTTAATTTAAGCGCAACAAAAAAATTCAGTTTCAAACATTTCACAATATAAAACAAAAAAAAGCCTGCCCATCTTTGGGCTTAAAAAAAGTAGACTTACTTTAAACCTTTTTAAGTAAACCCAAAAAAATCATGGGTTAGCAGGGCCGCTGGTTCCCCAGCCGTCCCTCTCCAGAATGGAAAAGGAAACGGGGGGTTGTAGCCCCCCCCTTTTTTTTTAGCACCCTTTGCTGAAAATATAAATTTCCCGGGGAAAACTCAGAGTGGGAAACCAAAGGGGAGTGAGCACCCACCCTGTCTATGCTCATCCCAAAAGAAAATAAAGGGCCGACCCGGGGAAAGGCTTGGGAAAACCCCTACCCAACACATTAAACAGTTAAAAAAATATGGCGACGTCTAAACGGTCAACCTATTGAACTTGGCCCTTTTATTCCTCCAAGGCTCCCTTAAACCCTTTGGGGCTTTGTTAGACTTTGAAAGGGCATGCAAGGGGCCTGGCCCCGGATGACCTCCTTGGGACACCCTTCCCCGCTTTTTGCCAACCCAAAAAACATATAGTATATATACTTTTTTATACAAAACCCTTCAAAGAATTTTTTTTTATTTCCCAAAACAGTTTTGTGTTTTTCCCCCCGAAAAAAAACCCTCTTTTAAATTTTCAAAAAGGTTTTCCAAAAAAGAATAAAAAAAATAGTCCAGGCATTGACAAGGGTTTGAAATGAAAGATTTTTATTTGAAATAATAATTTTCTACTTCCAAACTTTGCTTTTGGGCAAAAAAAAAAAAATGCCCCCCTTTTCAGCAATTTTCAGCATTGTAGACCTTTGGCCTTTTAGGTTAAAAATTTTGCTGAGGGAAAACGAAGAAATTTTTCCCCCCTGCTTCCGAAGCCCCCTCCCCCCAAGTTGTAAAGTCAAGCTGCCCCAAAAACAGCCAATGGGGTTGGGGGTCTGGTGACTTTGGGGCTGGGACTCCAAAAAAATAGGAAAACCAGCCCGCCTGCTTCTTCCCTAAATTGGGTTTTTGGATAATTTTTGGGAAAGGGATGCTTTGGGTCATTGTCCCGTTTCAGGGGGTTTAAATTTTTCTCCAATCAAGCCTGTCCCAAAGGGATGGCGTTGCCAAAAAGGAAGGGTAGCCCTAATTTTCATTCAAAATCCCCTTTTTCCTTGTACGAATCTCAACTTTTCCCAGCACCAAAAGGGAACCCCGACACGACACCTTTTCCCCAAAAAAATCTTTTTAGTTTTTCCTGGGGTCCCCCACAAAAAGGGTTTTCTTTGTATCCAAAACAAACCCCAAAATCCGATTTGTTGTCCATAACACTTTCTGTGGGCCCAATGTCTGTGTTTTTTAACCCCTATTAATTTTTTTCTTTTATTTGCCCTTTTCAGATTTCCAGCAAACCCGGGGTGGCCTCTTCATGTTGACATTTACAAATGGCAAAATTTTTTGGTAACCCATTTAATTTAAACTGGGCCCGTTGGGAACCCGTGGGCATCTATTTTTTCAAAATAAGGACTCTTAATGTTTCTTGTCTTGTTGCCTTTAAAAGTGCATCGGGGCCTCCCATTTCTTTTTACTTGGGTTTGAAACCCGTTTATGCTCTCCCGGGAAAAAATTTTACACCTTTTTTTAAGGGGAAAACTTCAGTTTCTTGGGAATTTCTCACATGGAATAGCCTTTTATCTCTTCCAAAAAATTAAGGGCTGGAGTTTTTACATGAAAAATTGTCTTTTTTTGGCCATTTTTCGAAATTTTATTGAACCAAAAAATTAATTTCCCCAATTCTCAACTAGCTCCAAAAGGGAGGTCAGTTTTATAAACTTCTTAAACACGCAAAAATGTTTTTTAGCTGTGCCAAACATACTTACACAAGGGTTTTCAAGGGGTTTCAAAAAATTTAAAAGCTTTCTTACACAGTTAGCCCAAAAACCCAAAGGGAACATTAGAAAAAACTGGATGATGGTTTTTGGAAATGGGGCCCTATAACCTATGTAAAAATTGGGATTTTAAAAACCCAAAAGTTTGCAGCTAGAAAAGTATTTAACCAATTTTCAATGTAAAAGAGTTATTTCTGACTCCCTTTTTAAAGTTAGCTTTATTTTAAAAAAACTGTGCTTTTTCTTTCAAAAAAAAAGGGGCATTTCCAAGTGACCCCCCAAAACTTTTGACGGTAGTTTAGATATATTTATTTTAGTAAAATATTTTTTTATAATATATATAAATATATTTTATATTTTTATATTTTATTTAAAAATTTCACACAAAAATCAGCAGCACTCTAAAAGGGCAATTTAAAAAATTTTTCAAAAAGGGGGCTTTTAAATTCTTTTTTTAAACCGCATTTCTGCTTTCTGTGTTTTAAAATATAAAAAAAAATTTTAGGTTTTAGCGTCATTTTTGTCAAAAAAGTAAAAAACCGCTAAAACCCCGACAAAGGACCAGATTTAGAAAGGGAACCTAAAGCTAAATTTACCTTTCTTTGTGTCTGTTCAGATCCCACATTTCAGGGATTTAAGATTCCAGCCCATAAACTGATCGGGTTAAAAAAACCCGGAGGTGGGTTTTAGGGCATAAACATGCAAAAATGTCAAAAAAAAAAATTTTGGTCCCGCACATTTCCTTTTTCTTTTCAAGATTGTTTATAAAATAATATGAATAATATATGAGTTATAGGGGATTTAAATTTTTCTATATAAAATTAATTTCATATATTTTTCATGGATGCACTTTTTTTATTTGCCTAAGAAGTTTTTTTTTTGTGGAATTATTTTGAAAATTTTTCAATTTAAAAAAGTACCCTTTTTTTTAAAAACTGAAAATTTATTAAAAGTTTTTAAAAACGTTTTTGAAAATTTTATTATCCTTATTTGCATGTTTAACACATTGCCCTTTTGGGGGGGGAAAAAAGTTCCAAGGGCATGGGTGAATAAACATTTTCCCTTTTTTTCATTTTTTGGGCTGTGGATTCTTCAATTTTTTTTCGGTCTTGGTTTTGGAAAATGCTCCCCTGGGGACCCCCCTACGTTTCAAATTTGGGTACCCAGTAATGCAATTTTTTTTTCTATTATATTGATGCCCCGTGTTGGGGAAAAAAAAAAAATAAATAAAAAAAAATTTTAAAATTTTTATATAAAAAATTTTTTTTATATTTTTTATATATAAACTGTATTTTTATAAAGGCCAGTCCCCGACTTTTCATTGTTCCCAAATTTACTCTATCCCCTTTGTTACGAAAGGGGGCCGCAAACCACGCAAGCCAGGGGCAGCCCACCGGTTCGGGCGCCGCTGTGGCCCGGGTGCTGCCCGCCATCTTCGCAAAACTGTAAACGGGCTCCCGGGGGAGCATCAGGGTACTTTTCCCGGGGCCCCCTTTTGGGCACTGCCATGGCCCGGGCCCCCGGCGGGGGGTTTCTTAGGGTGAAAATGACTCTCCTGGAGCGCTTTTCAGGGGAAAACCCTCTTTTCGGAGCAAAGGGGTGGGGCGCTTCCCCCCTCCGCAATGGGCCCCCGGAAGGTGCAAAAAGACTTTCGACTTTGCGCTGCCTGGGGTACAAACCAAACCCGGGCCCCCGTGCCAGAAACCGAAGGCAGGAAAACTTCGGAACAGTGGGGGAGGAGCTTGTATTTGGATTTTTTTCAATAAAACCCCATTTTACCTTTTTATGAGGGGCAAAACCCGGGCCCTTTTCCTATTATGGGGGACATACCCGCCCATAAACCCACCCATGGGGGACTTATACCTGCCTATACCTATTTTATGGGGGACTATACCTTCCATTATCTAATGGGGACTTTTCCTGCCTATTACCTTTCCCTTTTGGGGGGGGAAAACCCGCCCATACCCCCATTATGGGGACAAAATACCTCCCATGGGGGAAAAAACCTGCCCAAAATTTTCTATGGGGACCTCATAAAAAGCCTATACTTGCTATGGGGGGTTTTTAACGTTAAAGAGGGAAATATACCTGTTTTTGGGGGCATTTCCTGCCTAAACCTGCTATGGGGACCAAAACCTTCCTATACCCAAACTATGGGGGGGCATCCCCTTCCCAAATTATCTATGGGGGACATTCCTGCCTATTCCTATTTTTACGGGGGGGAAAATACCTGCCTATTTCCTTTTATGGGGGAATATACCGGCCCCATACCTACCTATGGGGACATATACCTGCCATAATATTTTTGGGGGAAAAAAACCCCCTATTCCTATTTTATGGGGGGCTTTTACCTGCCCATACCTATCTAGGGGGGAAATACCTCCCATACCTAAAACCCAAGGGGGCATACCCGCCCTTTTTTAATATGGGGGGCATCCTGCCTAAAACCTGCTAAGGGGGGACCTATAACCTGCCCAAAAATGCTAAAGGGGGACCTATAATGCCTATACCCCAAAGGGGGGGAAAAAAAAAATTTTCTATGAAAGGGGGATAACCCGCCTAATCTATGGGGGCCTATACCTGCCTATGAGGGGAAAATATAACCGCCTAAACCGCATTTGGGGGATCTACCTGCTTATACCTGCTATAGGGACATATACCTGCCTATAATTACACTCAATACATGTACTAAATATATCGGTTCCGACTTACATACAAATTCAACTTAAGAATAAACCTACAGTCCCTAACTTGTATGTAACCCGGGGACCCTCTGTATGTGTATATATATAATATATATATAAAATATATAATATATAAATTATAATATATATATACACACACATATCAGTGTTCAATTTACTTGGATCTTAATTATTTCATTCCCACTGTAAGTATTAAGCAGTCTGTACAATATATTTAAATGCAGTACATTATAAAGAAAATGATTCATGTTGCATGAATATATAAATATACTATATATTCAGTGTAATAAGGCAAAATAAAAATGATTAATAGATACATTGAAAACTGCATGTCATTTCTAGAACGCAGCAACGAGAGAGCACCCTCCATAGGAACGTAAAGAGATAAGTGAACAAGCTTTAAAAATTAAAAAAAAAGTCCCACTACAATAAATAATATGAATGAGCGCCCCTTCTGTAGGAGACAACTTCCTTCTGCACTGATATGACGTGATTAAGAAAACCATAAAATCCGTACACACAAATGTCTGTGGGAAAAGAAAAAGAAAAGAATAAAAGATTTATTAATTATTTTTTGGTTTATTATATTTAGACAGCTCGTTCCCTCTGCTCTGTTTTCTCACTCCCTGTCTAGTAATTGCAGACAATTTAAATAGGTTAAACAGAGTAAGAGCTGATGGTATTTGACAACCTGACCCCTGCCATGGGAGCACCCTTGGTTTTAGAATAAAGTGTTTATAAAGTTATATCAATAAAAAAAAAAAAAAAATTTTAACGTGATTGATTTAACCCCTTACTGACATTTGACATACACATACATCATTGTTGGGAAGGGGTTCCCGCAAATTGACATATGGGTATGTCATGGCGATCTTGCGAGCTCACAAGTGGAGCTCGCAAGATCGCGGCATCGGACCAGTGGTATATTACCGCTGGCATCATGCCGCATCCCCTATGGCTGGAGTGAGCTCCGGCTGCGGGTGATTAACCTTTCGATGTCGCGACCTATCATGGTCGTGACATCAAAGCTGCAGGCAGCAGGAGTGAGCTTCTGCTGCCTGCGATCATAGCAATGAGCGGCACAGACGCGCTCACTGGTCCACTCAAACGACAGCCCGGACAGTGAATGAAAGCATCCGGGTTTTCTGGTGACATCACCTTGCCCGCACCATGGTCACCATGGCGACCAGTACACAGCAGTAATGCTGTGTGCAGGTCTCCTCTTGTATGTTGTTTGTTGAATCTAAAATGAGGCAACTTCTGGAAGGTTTCACCTATTCTTCTGTCATGACTTCCCTGATAATGATGCTTTCCAGTGTAGTGTGCAAAGTATTTTAATAGGAGATGGGCTGGCATTGGTCTGTACACATCCTGTTTTTCTTTGTTGAAACATGGCATTATTGATTATGTACTGGGTATTCCTGTTGTGTGTTATACAGAAGAAACATTATATTTGCTGGAATTTATATTTGTATTGAAGAAGGAAAATTACATTGTTCTACAGAAGGTTAAGGGTGCTTTTCTTACTTAACAACTGACATATTCCCACCCAGTCACTGAACACTATCCAAGTGGCATAGAAGAAGAAAATTGCTTTTCTTTGTTTCCCTAATAAAGTCTCATATTGTGTTTATCTGCAATTCAAAATGAACGGCATAAAAAATAATTCCCACGGTACGCTTCCACTTCCAAAATGACATCTAATATCACAAAGAAAATTAGCTTTTCATTGATGTAACACCATGTTATCTCTTATCAGACATGTACATATGGATGCCGATTACAGTGCAATCTCCTTGCCATCTAATCATGGTCTGCCCTTATCTGTATGACTTAGTTCACACAGGCCAGTGAAGGCTATATTTGTGTTATATCAAGAATCATTTGTTCTAGTGCATTATAAAGCTAGATATGATCTGTGTATATATCCTTCAATCTGTAGCATGTAAATACCATTTTTCACATGCTTTGCAATTAATTTCAGCAAATAAACCTTTCATTCAATTAAAATGTATGTATCAATTTCCTATGATTTTCAGAATCACTGTCTGCAGTAAGTGAATAGAAATCTTCATTGTTTACTTACAGTGGATGAAGTAACATAACTGTAGAAAAACATGCCCAAGTGATTATCGCATGATCAAGACAGATTCTAGCCTCCGAAGTTTCAATTCACTGAATACAAGCAGAGGTCTTGCAAATCATGAACAATATGCAACATATGTAAAAAGAATTGTATAATGTTTATTTATTTAATATTTTTTATTTATCTCTTGGAACCTATCAATATTAAAGTCCATTAAAAAAAACTTTTAGAAATGAAAAATGCCTAGTGACTGGACTACCAAGTCATGAATCTCCTATCCTTTCTTTTAATGCTCCTCTCTCCTGGTCTGTGGTGTCTACTCTGTTCTCTTGACACAAGCTGGCAACATTATGTTGTCAGGGCACCACTTCTCGCAAACATTAGCAAGGGACAGTAATCTGTGGCAAAATGCACTGTGTTGTTCTACACCCATACCAATTCTGGCCATTTCTCTTTCTTCTCGGATTGTAACATAATCAACAGGGTGGTAGTGTGAAGTGCACTTCTTGTTTACCTGTTACAGACAGCAAAAATCTTAATCATTCTGCCTTTGAAACAGGCTTTATGGTCCGAATGCTACTGGACAGAGCAACTGTAAGGCAAGGACACTTATTTTCACCTTTTACCTGTGCTACTAATTCTTTGGTTTTGTATTATGCATAGACTGCAACTGCAAATGTATTAAAGTAGTCCATAATAGGTAGAATAAACTTGTGGCTTTGTAGGGACTCTTCTACCATCAGACAGTCCAGCAGCACAAACTGCAGATTGTGGGTGTTTCCTTTCAGGACTTGATGTTAGCCTGCTCTATCCAAAAAAGTGCAATATGATGCGATCAAGCAATGTAAGAAACATTGTAACGTAGCACAATCTTTATTCCATAATCTTCGTACAGAGGGTAAAAAACATAGCATAGTAACAAAGCTTACATGTTTCGGACGTAGTATCAGTCCTTGTTCACAGTTTGTCTCAGAGTTTGAAAGCTAAGTTACAACTTAGAATATGTTCACACAGCGTGGTGGATCCGTTTTTGATCCGTTTATAGATGTGTATTTGGATTCAAACACGGACCGAAACAGGCATCTAACAATGTGCAGTGTGATTGTACATTGCTTTCAATGTAAAACACGCATTGGTGTTCAGACGAGTGATCGCTGTTGCATGTTTACTAGAGATGGGCGAATCGATTCTAACGAATTGGAATTCGTTTAGAATTTCTGGAAAATTTCGGTTCTGCACGAAGCCGAAGTTTAAGGTGATTTGCGGGAACGAAGCGTCTTTTTTTATTGGTAAAATGGCTGCTAGCATATGGCGTGACACGGGGCAGAGAATGTGGGAGGAAAAAAGCAACACCCCAATGAAATGTGCAGAGATAACCCAAAACAGGGGCTTCTGTGACTTTTACACCCTATAAATACGCCCATTTAAACCCTCAAACTTCTCCGTTGTCCTGTATAAGCATCTGTTGCGCTGCTGCTCTCTATGCAACCCCTCAACTATTATAAAAAAAACTGTTTTTTATCAGCGATTGGGGGGAAAAAAAAACTACAAGTCTGTGTCTTGCCACTTCTCCCTAAACCAGCGTTCGCATCTGCGCTCCAAGAAGTCATCAAAAGAAAACTCTTTTTTCAAAGACTGGGGCCAAAGATTTTCCCCAAGTTTTCAGTTGTACAAAATTTAAATTTCACCAGCATTATAAAATTTTTTTTGTTGTGGGGAATTTCCCTAAGCCCAGGGGGGGTTTAATTCTGCACCTTATACGCCAAAATTTCTCTGTTCATTTCTGTAGGGTATTAATGCCAGGGTTAATTAAGCCTGTTGTTAGTGGGTTTTTTTTTTTGGAAATAAAATACAGTGGTTTTTTTTTTCCCCCCATACAGGAGTCCCCCCGGGTTTAAAAACCGGGTTAGGGACTGAGGTTCGTTCTTAATTGAATTTTATGTAAGTCGGAACCAATTACTTAGTACATGATGGGTATGGTGTAATGTATGGTGTGTATGGGTGTAATTATAGGCAGGTTTTATGTCCCCCACATGTAATGTCCCCCATGCAGCTATAGGCAGGGAAATGTCCCCACATAGGAGGTATAGGTCCCTCATAGCAGGGGAAAGGTAGGGAAGGTCCCCATAGCAGTAAGGTCCCCCCAAACAGGGATAGGCAGGGATGTCCCCATAGGTGGGTATGCCCCCTAGCAGGTAATAGGCATTTATGTCCCCCATAGGCAGGTATATGTCCCCCAATAGCAGGTAATTAGGCAGGTATGTCCCTCATAGGCAGGTATATGTCCCTTTCATAGGTAGGTATAGGCAGGTATGTCCCCCATAGATAGGTAAAGGCAGGTATGTCCCTCATAGCAGGTATAGGCAGGTATGTCCCCCATAGATAGATATAGGCAGGTATGTCCCCCATAGCAGGTATGTCCCCCATAGGTAGCTATAGGCAGGTATGTCCTCCATAGGTAGCTATAGGCAGGTATATCCCCCATAGGCAGATATAGGCAGTTATGTCCCCCATAGGCAGGTATGTCCCCTATAGGCAGGTATATGTCCCTCATAGGTAGGTATAGGCAGGTATGTCCCCCATAGGAAGGTGTATGTCACTCCAGTAGTTATAGTCAGGTATGTCCCCCCTTGCAGGTATAGGCAGGTATGTCCCCCATAGATAGGTCTAGGCAGGCATGGTCCCCATCGCAGGTATAGGCAGGTATGTCCCCCATAGGCAGATATAGGCAGGGCTTATTAAAAAATAACAAATACAAATACTCACCTCACTCCCCACTGCTCCAAGGATTACTTGTGGCTCCATCTTATCTCCGCTCTCCGTCTTCTGGCGCAGGACGGAGATGTCAGCAGGTAGCGCAGGCAGCGTTATGACATCTCACGCTGCCTGTGCTGGAGAATCCGAAAGGTCGCGTGTCTGCTTGCGGCCCTCTGGAGTTCTATTGCGGAGCATGGAGCGCTCGCTCTCTGCTCCTCAATAGAGGCTTCAGCTCTATACGCTCCGGGAGGAGCGCATAGAGCCGAAGCAATTCCCTCCGTTGCCCGGGCCATGGCAGTGCCCGGACGCCGACGGGGACCGGAGAGTCAGCTGCATGCACTTCCAGGAGTCCCATGCAGCTGCGAAGATCGCTGACAGCGTTCGGGCCACTGCAGTGCCCGGACGCTGTCAACTGTCCCTGGCTTGCGTCGTTCTGGTCCCCGTTCGTAACTAGGGGACAGACGTAAGTCGGAACGACATAAGTCGGGGACTCACTGTATACACCTAAATTTCATCTGTTCATTTCTGTAGGGTCTTTAATATCCAATGGTTAATTAAGCCTGTTGTTAGTGTGTTTATTTGGAGTAAAATACAGTGTTTTTTTTATCCCCATATACACCTAAATTTCATCTGTTCATTTCTGTAGGGTATTTAATATCCAAGGGTTAATTAAGCCTGTTGTAAGTGGGTTTATTTGGAGTAAAATATAGTATTTTTTTACCCCCCATACATTTCTAAATTTTATCTGTTCATTTCTGTAGGGTATTTAATATCCAAGAGTTAATTAAGCCTGTTTTTATTTTGTTTATTTTAGGTAAAAAAACAGTTTTTTTTACCCCCAATACCCTAATTTTCAACTTTTCATTTCTTGTAGGGTTTTTAATTATCCCCAAGGGAATTTAAGCCTATTTTTAGTGGGTTTATTTGGGGGTTAAAAATAAAAGTTTATTTTACCCCCCTAAACACCTAAATTTCATCTTTTAATTTCGTGGGGAAATTTTAATACCCAAGGGGTTTTAATTAAGCCTGTTGTTAGTTTTTTCCCTTTTTGGGAGTAAAATTGAAATTTTATCATATAAAAAGACATCTTCATTAAGCAGGGGTCTGTAAATTTTTGCTCAAACATTTAGCCCTGCCAAATTAGGCTCTTCATATTCGAGTGGCGGGTCCCACAAACGTTCCGGGGCAGGCATGGGTCACAGCACATTAAGGGGACTTTTCACACCCGGGGTTTATTTGGTAAAAAGGCCAAAAACTCCCGGTTGGCATCTAGGGGCCCCCGTGTGTTGCCCAAAAAACCCCGGGGGGTTTTTTTGTTTTTGTTTTTTTTTTTTTAAAATCCCATAAAGGGGGTGGAGAACTGTTTTTTTTTTTTTTTTTCCACACTTAGTAATGAATTAGAAATATTCATATATGCAAAAACATTAAATCGGGTGTCAGCGAAAACGGGGCAGTGATAGGACCCACAGCCCCTTTTCCTGATTACGGGCTTCTTACACAGACACCCCCGGGGGCTACTCTAGGCCCCCCGGGGCCCTGACTGTACAACTTTTTCCCCGGGCTTTTGTGGGGAATAACCGGGTTTTTTCCGTCACCCGACAAGTGGGGAAAACCCTTTGATTGCGTTGGGGGTGATGATCCCCCACAAAAAAAGGGGGTTTTTTTTAAAAGCACCGGGGAGCAAAGAGGTTTCCCCCGCTACCCGGTGCTCGAGGGGGAATGCTCGGGGGATCAGGGCGGGTGTATCCCAGCCATGATCTCAGGGGCTGCTGGGGCCCACCCGGGGCACCGCAAACCCCAAATTTCTGCAGAAACCCCCCCAAAAGACAGGTAGCGAACGTTTCCGCACCCCCCCGGACTTTCAAAGTCGGTGGGGGTTCATTAGGGGTTCAAAACCCCCAAAGGGTTAATTAAACCCTTTTGTTATTTGGGGCTTTTTTTTGAAAAGATTAAATAAAGGGGGGGTTTTTTTTTTCCCCCCATTTATGCCAAATTTCACTTTTCCTTTTCTGTAGGAAATTTAAAATTTTCCAAGGATTAATTAACCCTGTTGTTAGGGGGTTTATTTGGGAAAAAAATACGGGGCTTTTTTTTAAACCCCCTTATGAAACGCCTAAATTTCCTCTTGTT